>CACSLK010027831.1:883036-895818 GCA_902706635.1 Striga hermonthica | reverse complement strand
CAAAAGCAAAAAAAAAAAAATGAAACGAATATTTCTAAAGATTACTTGCGAAAGCCTTGCGATTGTCGACGGGCGGCGATGCAGCCGGATTCACGTCGGAAAATTCCTCCGGCGAAGCCATTGCCGCCAAACAAAATGAAATGAAATAAAAAAAAACGTCCACTAAATATAAGAAAAAATAAACTGGGGAAAGAATTTTGCGAGCACTTGTCGAGAGGGAAAAACAAGTGTACGTCTGTCCCTTTACATTTCAAGTATATTTTTGTCTGTGGTGAGAAATAGTGCTTACAATTTATTTGTGGATATTGATCATATATCTTTTTAATTGAGAATTTAGATTGCATTTGATTATTTATTTATTAATTTTGTTATGTTTTAGTTGTTGATTAAAATTTCAATAAATAATATCAATTAAGTATATTTATATTGGAAAAATACGAAGCATATATATCAATTACCCATCATCACAAACCAGGCAATATAAAATCTCCAATCAATATAAATCAATTAATGTTCAAAATATAGTATGCAGTTCATCCGTATTGATTCTCAAGGAGTGATCCATGGAATATATAAAATGGATATAGATTGAGGGATTACGAAATTTTACCAAATATTTTGATAACCAGTTTTGCTATGGAGTCATCGGATGGTTCGGCTTATGGAGCCATCCACAGTTATTGACAAATAGTATATTGACACGTGTCCTACAATAAATGCACTTTGGACAAGTGTCAATACACTAAGTCATGGATGGCTCCATAAGAAAACCATCTGATGGCTCCATAGAATTTTTGATAACTTGAAATCTCATACTTCTACTCGAGATGTTAGATGTATTATTTTATTCACAATGTTTTATACATATGATTTGTATTAATTCCGGTTTGGTCGTTTCGACCAATTTGCGATTAGGCAGGTCAAACCTGGTCGTTTCGACTAGTAAATATCTTTATGAGGGACCATTTGAGTTTCATTGAGTTGGTTGATCCTCCTAATCTAGGTCGATGTATTTATGCGTATGGTATTGCACATAACCAGAAATTAGCTTTATTTTTAAGAACTTAACAACACTTCAGCCTAATTGCTCCGATGAAAATGATTCGAGAAAATATATTACAATTACACTTTAAATAAATAAATATATTGATGTGAACCAAGCAACTAGACCAGATGAACATGCGGATCGAGTTGGAGTCAGAGCTCGACCTGAGGACAATGACCGGGCTGGCGTCAATCTTCCAACAGGAGACGTCAACTACGAGCTTAGTATAAGCTTGACCTAAAGAAGCATGAGGTCGAATCGACCTCATTAACAATAGAAGAGCTGGGGAAGTATTGAAAATCATGGTATTTGTGAACCAAAGAAAGAAGAAATCATCCATTTCATTGTAATCATCAATGGCGGCTGTATTCAATAGCATTCATTACAGAAACCCTAGCTACCAAATTGGTATTTAAATAAGAGAAAAGAACTATCTAGATAATGGACACTTGTTGCAATCTTAAATGAGTGAGCTAAAAGAAAGATGCTCATCTAAGGGTGTAAAAGGTAGCTAAACCATTGCTGTCTATTGGAGCCTTTGTTGACAGCTCATGCATCGTGCCAAAATGCTTGCAGCATGCAGAGCTCGTGGGACCAGCAGGTAAGATTACTGCATTAGTTTCATGCAGTAAATTTTGTTCTTTTGACTGTGGTAAATCCTCACCAACCTGAGGTGTATTACCTGGTAATTCTAACACTCCCCTGCAATTCGAACTTGGTTGAGCCAACACATGCAATTTACTTCTCAACTTAGTGAAGGATTGCTCACTCAAAGGCTTAGTGATAATGTGTGCAATTTGGAACTGAGTAGGAACATGCCTTACTTCTATGTCTTTAGCTGCAACTTTCTCCCTGACAAAATGATAGTCCAACTCAACATGTTTTGTTCTTCCATGCATCACAGGATTGGCTGCCATGGCAATGGCACTGAGGTTATCAAACCAAATGATTGGAATCTGCCTTGAAGTTAAGGTAAGCTCTTTGAACAAGTTGATCATCCACATTATTTCAGAAGTGACATGTGCCAAGCTCTTGTATTCTGCTTCAGCACTGGATCTGGACACAGAATCTTGTTTTCTAGAACTCCAAGAAACCAGATTTCCACCAACATAAACACAGAAACCACTAGTGGATCTCCTATCATCCAAGTCTGCAGCCTAATCAGAGTCATAGAAACCAACTATGTCTAAATTGGCAGTCTTTGAGAGTTGAAGGCCAAAAGATGAACATGCTGCAATGTACTTCAAAATCTTCTTGATGGCTTTCTAATGTTGATCATTAGGATTTGACATGTACTGGCTAACCTTATTGACTGCAAAGGCAATCTCTGGGTGAGTGATAGTTAAACATTGCAGTCCTCCCACCATACTTCTGTACATAGTTGCATCCACAGATTTTTCAGACTCATTCCTTCTTAAAGCAACACTTCTTGACATTGGAGTGTTGCATCCTTTGGCATTATACATTGAGGCTTTGGATAGGAGATCCTGAGCATATCTCTCTTGGGATAGAAACATTCCTTTTTCTGATCTGTAAATTTTTATCCCAAGAAAATGATGAATCTGACCAAGATCATTCAAAGAAAAATTTGCAGTGAGTTGAGACACAAGCTCCTCAATCTCAGAATCACTGCTTCATGTTATCAAGATGTCATCAACATAGATCAAAATGATAAGAACAGCTTCGTTAGAGCCCTTGTAAAACAAAAGATTATCTGCTTTGGAGCTATTGAATCCTAACTTGTTGAGAGTGTCTTTAACTTTAAGAAACCAGGCTCTAGAAGCCTGCTTCAATTCATAGATAGCTTTGTTCAATCTGCAGACTCCATTAGGATTAGATTTATGACTGAAACCTGGAGGTTTTCTCATGAATATCTCCTCAGAAAGCTCTGCATTTAGAAAAGCATTATTAATATCCAGCTGTCTCACAGACCAAGAAAAATGAACTGCAACTGTTAAGCTGATCCTGATAGTAGAATGCTTCACAACAGGACTAAAGGTTTCTTTAAAATCAAAACCAGCTACTTGAGAATATCCTTGAGCTACAAGTCTAGCTTTGTACCTGGAAATGGAACCATCAGAGTTTAATTTCAATTTAAAAATCCATCTGCAGCCTACTATGTTTCTGTTTTCAGGTGGCTTTGTAAGAGTCCAGGTGTTATTATCAACAAGAGCATGTAACTCATCTATCATGTCCTTTCTCCAATGAGGTGATTGTAAGGCTTCATTGAGACATGCTGGTTCTCTTTCTTCAATACTTACCATAAACACCCTTGGTTTGTAAATGCCTGCTTTTCCTCTAGTGATCATATGATGCTGATTAGAAATTCTTTGGGACCCTGAAGTCATGGATGCATGATCTGGAGAGTTGTCTAACTCAATAGGTAAATCAACAACTAAGGGAATAGTGGTGTGACTGGACTGGCTATTTATGGTTCTGGGACTTTGAATGGTTGTGTTAGAAGAGTGACTAGGTGTTGAAGTTTGTTTTTCTTGGGTGAATGATTGTGTCTTAGTATGAGGAGTGGCTTCCTTTTGGATGATAGTGGGTAAATTTATGCAGTGAGGTTGAATATCATTAAGGTTATAAGGTTTGTTACCTGTCTCTTGGCATAGGGGTATTCATTTTCATTAAAAATGACATGCCTGGATATTATGAGTTTTCCTGAGGGTAAAAGGATTTTGTATCCTTTGTGGGAGTTACTGAATCCAATGAAGGTTCCTCCAATAGATCTTGGTTCAAGTTTATGCTTATTGAAGGGTCTCAACAAAGGATAAACTAAACAGCCAAAGGTTTTGAATCCAGTGTAATCAGGTTGATGATGGTACAGCACCTCCAAGGGACTCTTAAATTTCAAGGACTTTGTAGGGAGTCTGTTTATGATGTAGCATGAAGTAGAGAATGCATCATCCCAGAATTTTAAGGGAAGAGAAGATTAAGAAAGAAATGACAATCTCATTTCTGTGAGGTGCCTATGCTTTCTTTCAGCTGTTCCATTTTGTTGAGGTGTATGGAGGCAAGAAACTCTATGAGTGATGCCATTGTTTTGAAGAAAAGATGTAAGAGCTCTAAATTTTTCCCCCAATCACTCTGATGAGTTTTAATCTTGTGACCAAACTGAGTTTCAGTCATGGCTTTAAAGTGAAGAAAGACATCATACACTTCTGATTTTAGTTTCAAGAAAAATATCCAAGTGAACTTAGTATATTGATCAACAAAAATAACATAATAAGAATGACCATTTCTTGACTTAATGGGTGAAGGACCCCACAAGTCTGAGTGAATTAATTCAAGAGGAAAATTTTATTGAGTCACAGAATCAGTAAAAGGTAATCTGTGAATTTTGGAGACAACACAAATGGAACACAAGTCATTGTCTTTATTATCATCAAAAGGCTGATTACATTTTTTTAGAACTCTCTTGACTACATCAAGATTAAATGCCCTAGCCTCTTGTGCCAGAAATCTAAGATAGACTGACTCTTAAAACTACTAAGGTGAACTGATGGTTGCAGATGAAAGGTGGTGCTGTTTTGAGAAGATGGAGTGGTAGGATTTGACAACTGAAACTGATATAGTCCTTGATTAAGATTCCCTTGGAGTAGTACTTCCTGAGTTACATGATCCTTCACAAAACAATGAAAGGGGTGAAACTCAAAATAGACATTGTTATCCAAGGAAAATTTTGATACACTCAGCAAATTTTTGGTAACACTGGGAACATGTAACAAATCTTTTAGCAGAAATATTCTATTGGATTGAGGGTTTTTTAGGTGAGATTTACCTATGTGAGAGATGCTCTCTCCAGATCCATTCCCCATGTGAAGCTTTTTCCCTCCATTGTATTCATTTGAAATGCTGAGATTGGCAAAGTCATTAGTGACATGGTTTATTGCACCACTATCTGGAAACCACTGATCCTTTCACTTGAAGCTTCTGTGGGAGTGAATTGCTGAGTGTGCATCATGTTTGCAGATGGATTGTTCACTCCTCTAGTTGAGTTTTCAGGAGCACTCTCCATGTAACCACTATCATACCTGTACCAACACCTCTCAACAGTGTGACCATTCACTCCACAGACTTGACACTTGATTTTTGAACTTGAGAATCTTCCTCCTATTCCTCTATTAGGGCCTCTTGCACCTCTGCCTCTAAAGTTTTGGTTGAAGGGAGCTCTGCCTCCTCTTGTGTTTTGTTGGTTGCTTCTCATTAAGTCAAAGGTGGTGGCAGCATTAGCCATTGGATATGATCCATCTGAATTGATGTGAGAAGTACCAAGGCCTACTACTTCTAGCCTTGATTCAAAACTAAGAAGTAAAGCTTGAAGATCCACCATGGTCCAAGGCTCAACTCTGGAAGTAACAGTCACCATGATGGGATTGTACTCTTGCCCAAGACCACTAATGAGATGCATAATTTGGTCCTTTTCAGAGACCATGTGCCCAGCAGCTGCTAATGCATCAAACAGACTTTTCATTTTGCTAATGTATTCTTTCATGGTCAAAGAGCCTTTCTTGAGACCTTGAATTTCCATCTTGTATTGCATAACTCTAGCTAAGGACTGACTACTGAAATTTTTAAGCAAAGCTGACCAGATTTCTTGAGATGAATTAGACCAACCATGAGAGGAAGAATGCTACAACATAGAGAGAAGAGGATCCAGGATGCAAGCAGGTGGTCTTGTCTTTGCCGGTGAAATATGGGTTTTGGGTGATTTGACCAGTAGCATCTGCAGCCAGAAACCTCGATGGTGGTTGTGTGGTTCTCTGAATGAATCCTTCAAGACCATAGCCTTTGATGGCCATCTCAACTTGCTGTTTCCACGCCAAAAAATTTCCATCATCAAGCTTGACTGTAACCAGTTGGTTGTTTAGAGAAACAGGTTGAATAGATCTTGAGCTCCCCGAGCTCAGAGTCAAGTCGAATTCAGACATTTTTTTTTTAAAGTATAATGGAAGATCCAAAAACAAAAAAAAAAGGAATGGATCAGAGACAAGAATGCACCTGCTCTGATACCATGTTGAAAATCATGGTATTTGTGAACCAAAGAAAGAAGAAATCATCCATTTCATTGTAATCATCAATGGCAGCTATATTAAATAGCATTCATTATAGAAACCCTAACTACCAAATTGGTATCTAAATAAGAGAAAAGAACTATCTAGATAATGGACACTTGTTGCAATCTTAAATGAGTGAGCTAAAAGAAAGATGATCATCTAAGGGTGTAAAAGGTAGCTAAACCATTGCTGTCTATTGGAGCCTTTGCTGACAGTTCATGCATCGTGCCAAAATGCTTGCAGCATGCAGAGCTCGTGGGACCAGCAGGTAAGATTACTGCATTAGTTTCATGCAGTAAATTTTGTTTTTTTGACTGTGGTAAATCCTCACCAACCTGAGGTGTATTACCTGATAATTCTAACAGGAAGAAGATGTTCTACTTAATGAGTGTTTTACCTAATGACTTGGACTTAGTCTTACGGCAAGACAAGAAGGCATCTAACTCGAGAACAGCGTCTTGCGAGGATTGGAAACCCTTTGTTAAACTAAAAAACTTAATGCCAAAATAAAACTTTTTTTAACACCAAAATGAGCATACTTGACTTTCGTTAGTTTCAACAGTTTCTCATTCCTGTGGAAATTTCCCTTTCCTCTTAGGGTTTTAGCAGTTCTAATATTTGGATTCTTCTTCTCTTTCGCTCTTTGCTTTCTTCTCTATTGATCTTCTGTGCCTTTCTCCCTCTTTAACGTTATTTTGTATCCAGTCTTTCGTGGGGTTCGGGTTTG
The DNA here is from genome assembly GCA_902706635.1 of Striga hermonthica. Classification (NCBI taxonomy): domain Eukaryota; kingdom Viridiplantae; phylum Streptophyta; class Magnoliopsida; order Lamiales; family Orobanchaceae; genus Striga; species Striga hermonthica. The sequence continues at coordinate 888,986 of CACSLK010027831.1, read as the reverse complement.
GGTTTTTCTTTGCTCTTTCAGGTTTAGGTCTCATGTCTTTTGTGTTTGTTTTGCAGGGCTGTGTTTCTCCATCATCCTGCAGCTTCTGGTGACAGGGCCTGTGATTTTAATTAGATGAGCATTGGATTGAATTCAAGTATGGAAACTTGTCAACATTTTGCTAAAGACTGAGATTCAGAGTAATCGCCTTAGACTAGGACAATTTAAGGAACGACTGAGAACCTCATTTGGGGTAATAGTGAATCTAGAGAAAAGAAATCATCTAGCCCTACTATTGCTCATCCTAACTCTGAATCAAGTAAAGTTAAATTTAAAGTGTGAGGGGATGAGATCATGAGTGAGGGTGAAAGGCACAATTTTTAGAAAATTAGTGAGGAGTTGGGGATTAAAATAAAAGAGGGTAGTCCTTTAAGCAATAGGCAAGAGAGAGCCAAGGAGAGTGAGGTGAGAGAGGTGGATACTATTAACAGGTTCCCAGAGAGTATTAAGGTAAGGAAGTTATCATAGAGCCAATCAAATTAGATTCCAGTAAGTTGCAACCCTTAATTTTAAGCAATCTTGTTAATGTGCCAATGAATTCTAATTCTGGTGTTAAAAAACAAAAAACGTTCACTAGGATAACAATAAGTAAGAGGACTGTTATAATTGAGTGCAAATTGTAATTAAAAAAAATCAAAATTCTTTCTTGATTTGTGTGCCATTAGATGGCAATTTTCAAACCCATTCTTCTCCTCGTGCCATGTGATGCAAATTTGCTGTCAATGGCCAACTTGAGCTTAATAAATAAGCAATTGGCACTCCCAATCTCACTATAAATATGTGTGTTCGGGCAGAAAGAAAATCGCACCAAAATAAGAAAAAAAGAGAGAAGAAAGAAAGAGAAAGGAAAGAAAAGATAAATTTATGTCCAAATATCGGATATAAAAATATCAAAAGAGAAGAAAGAAGTGATATTTTTATTTGTTTTATGATATTCCTTTTATTTCTAAGTGCTCAATTCTCGATTCCGTTCCCGTTCGCCGGAGCTCGTAAATCTGGTGTGCTACAGATTTAGAGATGTTTGTCTTTATATCTTTGGGGAAGTTACGCCTAAACCGTTAGCAACACACGGGGCGTATTCTTCTTGCGGAAAGAGTTTTACTCGCCTCGGCTAAAATCTTTCCGTTTTTCAGTTCAATTGTAAATTTCTTTTTTTAGATAATTTGTAAGAACTGAAAAATACATATCAGTTCGTAGGATTCCCGTGTAATTTCACACCAAGTATCCAACAATCGCAAGAAGAATATTTTTTTGTCCTACTGAACTGTTGGCTTCCACAGGAGCAGGTTCAAGCTCTCAGCAGCCGATCAACAACTATGTTCAGCATTATCATCTTGTACCTGCTGTTCAAGTCCCGACTGCTGAAAAATTAGAAAAATTCAACGGGCTTGACTTCAAGAGGTGGCAGCAGAAGATGCACTTCTACCAAACCACCTTAGGTTTGGCAAAATATTTGAAGGACGATCCTCCTTTTGTTGCTGAAAATGAAACCAACGTTGAACTACGCGCTGCGTATGAAGCTTGGGGGCAAGGTGATTACCTTTGCCGGAACTATGTCCTGAATGGACTTAGTAATGAGTTGTACAATGAGTACAACTCTGTTGGTTCTGCCAAGGAGCTTTGGGCGGCCTTGGAGAAGAAGTATAAGACTAAGGATGCCGGGGCGAAAAAATTCGTCGTCGATAAATTTCTTGACTTCAAGATGGTTGACACGAAGACTATCGGCAAGTGCAAGAGTTCCAGCTGATCTTCACGATATCCATGCTGAAGGGATGACTTTCGATTCATTCCAAGTAGCGGTTGTGATCGAGAAGCTGCCGCCAGGCTGGAAGGACTTCAAGAACTATCTCAAGCACAAGAGAAAGGAGATGAGTCTTGAAGATCTGATTGTTCGTCTTCGTATCGAGGAGGACAACCAGAAGTCATCAGGAAAAGTCCCGATGATGGAAGCTCATGCCAACTTGCTGGAGCAAGGTAACTCGAGCAAGAGAAAGACCCAGAACAAGGGAAAGCAGCCAGCCAAGGTTTGGAATTTTACCGGAACTTGTTACAATTGTGGAAAACCAAACCATATGGCTAAAGACTGTAACAGACCAAAGAAGACTGGGCCAAAGAAAGGGCAACTGAGTGCCCTTGTTGCTGAACACGGCCCTGTTGCTGGTGAATTGACCGTCTTTGATATGTCGGTTGTGGTGTTTGAAGCCAATTTGGTGGATAACCCAAGGGAGTGGTACATTGACACTGGTGCCACTTGTTATGTGTGTTCCGACAAGGAGGTGTTCTCTAAATACACTCCTTCTGCGGGTCAAAAACTTCACATGGGAAACTCCTCCACGTCTGATGTGGTTGGAGTTAGCACAATGGTGCTGAAGCTCACTTCTGGAAAGGAGTTGAAGCTTAAAGATGTTCTGCATGTCCCAGACATCCACAAGAATTTGGTCTCCGGATCTCTTCTTGTTGAACATGGATTTAGGCTGGTATTTGATACTAAGAAGTTTGTTCTTAGCAAGTTTGGAACATTCCTTGGTCGTGGTTATCTCGACAAGGGTTTGTTCAAAATGAATGTATTGGCCGTGAGCCGTGTAACCATTTCTAATGATAATGAAAAGTCTATTTCTGTTTATACTGTCGAGTGCTCTGACTTATGGCATATTAGATTGGGACATGTAAATCTCAATGCAATTAAATGGTTGATGAATTTAGAATTAATTCCTAATTCTAAAATCGAATCACATAAGAAATGTGGAATTTGTATTGAAGCAAAAATGGCTAAGTTACCTTTTCACTCAGAGAAAGGAGTACTGAACCATTAGGCTTGATCCATACTGATGTATGTGATATGAAAAATGTACAAACAAGAACGGGTAAAAAGTATTTTATTACTTTTATCGATGATTGCACAAGGTTTTGCTACTTATATTTGTTAAGAAGCAAAGACGAGGCTGTGGAAGCTTTTAAAGTCTATAAGACCGAAGTTGAAAATCAACTCGGCAAAAGGATTAAAATAATCCGAAGTGATAGGGGGAGTATGTAGCTCCTTTTGAACAAATATGTTCTGAATATGGCATAATTCATCAAACGACGACCCCTTATTCTCCACAGTCAAACGGTGTTGTTGAACGCAAAAACTGTACGTTAAAAAAAATGATAGATGCCATGTTGATAAATTCAGGATTACTCCAAAACATGTGGGGGGAAGTTGTTTTAACAGCAAATCATATCCTGAATAAAATACCACCTAAAGGGAAAAAAATAGACTCTTTACGAAATGTGGAAACATCGTAAGCCGTCTTATAAATACCTGAAAGTGTAGGGGTGTTTGGCTAAGGTTTCAGTACCTGTACCCAAATAAATGAGAATCGGACCAAAGACGGTCGATTGTGTATTTATTGGATATGCGTACAATAGTACAACATATAGATTTCTGGTTCTTAAATCAGAAAATCCAGAGGTATCTGTGGGTACCACGATTGATTCGAGGAATGCTATATTCTTTGAGAATATTTTTCCTCTGAAGGGAAGGGCAGAATCTAGTTCTAATAAACGAACGTATGAAATTGCTAGTGGTTCTGTACCAGAGAGTACTAATGAAGAACCGAGACGTAGTAAAAGGGTAAAAACGACTAAAATGTTTGGACCTGATTTTATTACGTACATGTTGGACGATGAACCGAGTTCCCTTAAGGAAGCTCTGTCCAGCCCAGATGGACCACTCTGGGAAGAATCTGTAAATAGCGAAATCGAGTCCATTATGCAAAATCATACTTGGAAGTTGGTTGATCTCCCAGATGGTTGTAAACCTTTAGGATGTAAGTGGATCCTAAAGAGGATATATAAAGCTGATGTGTCGATTGATAAGTTTAAAGCACGATTGATGGTCAAAGGCTTTAAACAAAAGGAAGGGTATGATTTGTTTGATACCTATTCACCTGTTACGCGTTTAGCGTCGATAAGAGTGCTTCTCTCGATTGCTGCTGTGCACAATCTTGAGATTCACCAAATGGATGTCAAAACGGCATCTTTGAATGGTGAATTGGAAGAAGAAATATACATGGAATAACCTGAAGGGTTTGTTGCACCTGGACAAGAGAGAAAGGTGTGTAGATTAATCAAATCCTTGTACAGATTGAAACAAGCTCCGAAACAATGGCATTTGAAATTTGATGACGTAATGTTGACAAATGATTTCAAAATCAACTAATGCGATAAATGTGTTTATGTCAAGAGAACATCAAATACATTTGTGATTGTATGTCTATATGTAGACGATATGTTGATCATGGGGAGTAGCCATGAAGTGATCATGGATACGAAAAGAATGTTGAAGAGAAATTTCGACATGAAAGATATGGGTTTGTGTATTTTTAAAGCTCGACCGCAAGTGTACGGCTTCGCTCGTAGTATGTGGCAAGCAAGGTCGTATCCCAAGAGACCAAATAATTAATATATCAAGTACAATATATGATAGTGTCAACTTTATTTAGACGATCGTAATTGGATGAATTAGCTAAACTAAGAGAATAAATCAAGAGAATAAAGCAAAAATAAAGAACTAGCTAAAAAAACACGTGAGAAAATGTATGGGAATGATAGATTCTAAGACGTTGGATTCAATTAATAGTTAGGATTCCTTCAAAGACATCACAATTAAATGTTTTCTTTATCTACCCTATAAGATGATCACAAATTTAGCATATCGTCCCTCTCGAGATCGATAAAACCGTAGATTAAATCACATATATTAGCGTCTCCACTCAACACATGCAATTCAACTCCAAAAAGATTAAAAGACCCAAAATCCTCACAACTATCTACTAATCTCTCGATTCAAGCAAATAAATTGTGGCAAATATTAAAGATCTAATATTGAACTCATCTCTCGAATTATGAACAATATCATCAAACATGTAAAAGCAGTGGTAAATTACAATTCATGAAATAAGAATAAAATATTTGAATAGGGTTCAAAAGAAGACAATAAACTATGATAAATCATCCAAAAATCTCAAACTATTAATCTACTACCATGTCTTAGAATCAAAGAAATTTAGCTACTCATGTTTGAATTCAAATACATAGACATATTAGAAATCATCATGAGAAAAAAATAAGTTCAAAAGAGAGAAAGAGAAACTAGAAATCTTGTGGTTGATCTTCTATTCTTCCCAATTGCCTCTCTTCTGTGTTCCAAGCCCTTCTCCTTGTGTTCTCCACGTTCCTCCTTCAGAATAGGGTTAATATGCCTTTTATAATGTCCAAAACTCTTCTCCTTATCCAAAAAGGCAAGGGATTAAAAACTGCCCGCGTGCGCGACACGACCAGACACGCCCGTGTCACGGGTCGTGTCATAGGTCGTGTCACATGTATAAAATTCGCACTCTTCTGTTGGACGCCACGGGTCGTGACACGACCTGGGAGCCCATGTCACGGGTCGTGTCACACCACTGTACGCTCATCTTAGGCTCGTTTCGCTCGTTTCTTTCATTCTCTTCATCCGTGCATCGATCTATCATCATCACGGGAGTCTTAGGCACTCACCATGCTTCTCCAATAGACAAAGTTCTAGAAATATGTGAAAATATCTACAAAACAAACACGTGTAATACCTTTCTCACAAATATAGAATTAAACACAATAATGCAAATTATACACCAATAATGCGACAAAATAAGCTCTAGATACTAGATGAATATGGTGTAATATCACACATGAACAGTTTGGGTGATATTATTCTTGAATAAGGATTATCAGAATCCAAAATGGAATTGTGTTGTCACAATCTCATTATGTAGAGAAAGTGATCAAGAAATTTGATACCTATGAAGGTGCACAGTCTAGGTGTAAGACACCCCTTGATCTCAGTATAAATCTGGAAGTCAACAAAGGTCAACCAGTGGCTCAGTTGAAATAT
>CACSLK010027831.1:852139-867938 GCA_902706635.1 Striga hermonthica | reverse complement strand
CCTGAATATTGCCGGCGGTATGTTCGAACGGCCTTTTTCGAGTTTGGGGCAAAATTTTCGAGCCCTCCATTGCCGCTTTGTTTCTCTCTCCGTGTTCGACCCTAGAGAGAGATAAAAGGGCCAAAGGGGTTGGGCGTGATTGTGAAGGTAATATAATTGTAATTGTTGAAATTTTCACATTTTGTAACCAAAATACACCTTATTTCTGTATTGGAATTTCAAATTGAAGAATTATTTATTTTCAGTCCAAAGTTGTATATTCATACATTTTATAAAGAAATATACTTTTAGTTTTACACTTTTATCATAAGACAGAACTAGTACGTAGCTCATGCGAAGATACAGAAATATTAAATGAGTCATTTTCATAAAACTTGTCCGTCAAGTAGCTTGCGCAATGCACATTACATAAATATTAAATGATTCATTTTTATATCGCTTGTCTGTTAAAGCCTACAAAATAATAGAGTTTGATCATCTATTTTTCTACTTCTTTGCAACAACATCATTTTTATGTCCAGACGTTGAACCTGATTCTGTTAGCGCTATCTTGCAAATGAATATGTTCCTTGATATAAGAAAAATAACAATTTTACTTATTCTTGTTTCTCGTATGATACCCTATTATTATTTTATTATAAAATGTATTGTAATATGATGTCATTATTATTATTATTATTTATAAAAGTTATAGATGTAGTCTTCTTATTCTTTTTATTTTATGTAATGAAAATATATAATGTACGTGAATATTATTTACTAATGTAATTAGTTTAAATTATGTAAATAAATTTAAAATAAAACACTGTGTACAAATATTTTACAAAATATACACAAATATTTTTTAATGATTAAATTTTTTTTGTTAGTAATTGCCCAAAAGTAAATTCCTTTTATAATGAAGAGATGTTTCTAATTTCCACCATGAGGATTTGTAGTTTATTCAACATACAATGCAATGTAAATATATTTTAAAAGAATTTCTTTATGGAAAGAATTCAAAATATAAAATTAATAAAAAATAATCATAGTTAATAATAATATACAAATAAATCACATGTTGAAATTCTAAAAAATATTAATATATTTCAATTTCATGACTTTTTTTATTTTTTTTTTCGAAACGATAGATGTACTATAAAGCAAAAAGCACAAATGTGCGAATACACAGCAGCCAACGGCTGAATACACAGCAGCCAACAGCTGAATAAAAAAGAGAGGACAGGTCCTATGATCTCCCAGATCCGACCACCTAGATCCAACCCCAACAGGGTAATAAAAAAAAACACAAAATACAACACCGCACAGATACCCCAACAGGGTAATACACAGAGACCCCAACAGGGTAATAAAGTGACACTCAAGCTGACAGAGGCCAACTGGCCCAAACCAATAACACATCAACAACACAACATAACGAACAAACACACACACACACACACACAAAGCTACCCAACTAACAAAACAAAAGCAACTAGAACTAAACAAGCCCTCCCAAAGTAGCAGCACCAAACCGAACCAACGGAAACAAGGCGATAGAGAATCCCGCAGCCAGCTGAATCGACCCCGAAACTGCCAAAACCACTCGGTTGCCTAACGGTGTCGAACCCCTAGCCCCGAAACCCAATCCGGCCACCCGCACCACGGCCACAATACTCCAAAGTGTTCCGAACAAACAAACGAGTACCAAGCCGCAACCCCAACCCCATCACGCCTAGAAGCAGTCCAAAGCCACCGCGCCGCCGCCTCACTACTCCCTAGAGCTGTAAATGAACCAAACGTTCGCGAACAAAAGCTCGTTCGAGATCGTTCGTGTTCGACAAAAGCTTGTTCGTTTGTTAATCGAGCCGAGTTCGAATAGAAAATAAGGCTCGTTTAATAATCGAACGAACACGAACTCGTTCGTGAACGTTCGATTATGTTCGCGAACATTAATTTGATATAATTGTATTTTATTTTTTATATATTTACATAATATTTTTATTAAAAAAATCTAAAGTTTAATATAATTTTATTTATTTTCTATATATTAACATAATATTTTTAATAAAAAATATAATATATAAAATAATTTTTATTTTATTCTTTTATTTTCGAGTTCGAACGGACAAATTTCCAGTTAATCGAACACTAAAAAGTTTATGTATTAAATTATTCGAGCACGAACGAACTCGAACATTGACGAACAATTAAACGAACGAACTCGAACACAATTTTTTGCTCGAAAAATAAACGAACGAACTATTCGAACGTAAACGAACACGAGCTCGAACAGTCCAAGCTCGGTCCGGTTCGGTTCGTTTACAGCACTACTACTCCCCCCATCACCACTGGCAGAAGAAGAAGAACGGCCACCATGACCCTTCGACCCAAAAGTCGAATCAACTTCGAACCGCAGCAACTTCCGATTCGCCCAAACAGCAACATCGTCGAGCAATTGGGAAGCGTCCCGCCTCGAGAACCGCACCACAGCTCCTCCTTCGCCCAGCAGAGAAGCCACCACACGGAAGTCGCGAAAAGTCGCCGGAAGAGAAGACGATCGTCCGCAACAGGGCCAACTCCAAGGGAATGGAAAAGGAGCAGAAAAAAAGAGGCAGGAGCCAAGCAATCAAGGGCCGGCCTCTGCCGGCAAAGCCCGATGTACACCTTGGAAGGCCGACTTCTGCAGATCTGGTTTTGGGTTTTGGTTTTTTTAGAGAGAGATAGAGAGCATATCTGGTTTTTGTTTTTTTCAATTTCATGATTTGATAAAATTATTTAATGTATATGGTCATTTTCTTCTAATTGTAAATTATATTAATTTAAAGAATAATTTATTTTTATTTTTATCTATATAATGAAATAAAGATGAAAGGAAAAAAAAACTACTTAACACGTTACAATTTTTCATAAATATTTTAGGTTGAAAAGTTAATATTTGTGTATAAAACAATATGCTTAGAATTTAAGATATATATTTTCATGTCTATCTTGACAATTTAACTAGTATATTTTCATCCTGTGCACATGCACAAAGAAAAATAAAAATCTATATATTATATGTATGTATGTCTGTGCACATGCACAAAGAAAAATAAAAATCTATATTTTATATGTATGTATACAATATATAAAAATTTTATATTATATAATTAATGTATTACATTTTAAATTTTGACTACATGCAAATGTGTAATGTAAATATAATTTATTTAACGTACGTATGAATCTTTATATTGATGACATAAATTTTAATGGCTAATAAAATTTAGTAATTTAGAGGGACCATACAATTAATTAGTTAGAAAAGTATTACAATTATTTTTATCATTGTTATAGCATTTGTTTATGTGATTTTAAGGTGTTTAATTCTTGACACTCATGTCAATTAACTAATATTAGATAAAAAAAAAAAATCGCTTAAAAAGACAAAAATATTTTATTTTAGAAAAAGTATTTTAATGAAAAAAATTGCAATACAATTTTTTATAAGTATGTAACTTTCACATACTATTTAATGTAAAGTTGTAATCAATTAGTGTTAGTAGTGAATAAATTAGTTTAAAATTATTATTACACTTTATTAATGTAAAATGTAACGGTTCTATATTAATTGAAAAAACGAGCGAAAAATGAATAGAGATTTTATTAATTAGGTTTTATTAAATACTATATGCAAACAAGTATATATATATATATAGATAATAAATAACAGTCACGAAAAATTAAATTCATAGTTTATCGTAAAAATGGTGGGTCCCACCAACTATTCAAGTTGCAACCACTTCCAATTTTCCTCCGACTCCCCAAATCCCCCCACAAATCACAAAGCAGCCTCCCCCTTGTATTTTCAAAATTTTCGAAAACTCAGCTCAAACCCTAATCCCCAAATTTGTTCTCCATCCACATACATTCTTCCTACAGAGAAACAAGAAATCGACACCGGCATTATGATATCATCAGGACCTCGAATCGGCGACGCTTCCGACCTCCAAGAGGCTGCAGAGGAAGAGGAGGTGCTAAAGCTGGAAGAAGAAGTTCACCAAATGGCTCAGAAAATACTCGAATATCGAACCACACTCCCGGAGCAGTTCAGCTCAACCCTTCGGTCTGTCCTCGCATCGGCTAGACCCGTTTTACCGACCCGTTTAACAGACGAAAGGACCGGCCCGGAAACCCCAATGCTGCTGCCAGACTCAGAAGCCGGAGTTAGCCAAGGTTCGGTGTTTTCCCTTTTTACCATTTTTTTTCAATATGGAAAGCTAGTGATTTAATGCATTTTTTCTGTTCTGCTGCTAGTGAGATTTAAATCACATATTTGAGGGGTATTTTTATATTCTGGCTTTTTTTTCTGTGTGTCTGTTTTCCTTTTTGAACCTTTGCTTGCAGTTATTTACATGCCCAACTAAGTTTTCTTTATCTGAAATTTGAATCTTAAATTTGCACTGATTAAATGTGAAAATTTTGATATCAGAGGTCATCTCTTTCTATGCATACACTGCACAAGCTTATCTGCAAATTCAGTCCCACAGTCTATGTATAGTAATGGTTATCGATTGGTGGGTGAGCTCTAGTTTTGTTTGGGTCCTGGATATGGCTGATTTAGTTTAATTTGAGATAAAGGCGGAGTTAGTTTAATTTGAGATAAAGGCTGAGTTACTTAAAATTGAGATTCATAGTTGTAAATTCTGCATAAGCCTATTCTAAGCATGCATTCATCTCTTGGGTCAAATTATACAGGGTTAAAGACAACCCATGTGTTCGGCTTGCTTACTGAAAGTGCAGTCATCTTCGACAAATAAACCGAATCTCTGACATCTAGCTTCTTTTTGCGAATTGCCTTCTCATGAAGAGTATTTCTTAGGTAGCGAATTTGAATGGCATAATATTGTAACATCTTAAAGGGGGTATTTCTAATATTGAAAGATAACTGAAGTGGTGTGTGTGCATTATTACTGTTTTATATAATGATTTACCATAAACTAGATCAGGACACATAATTTTTCTGTATCAACCAATATTGGCACCGTGTAACTAAGTTAGCAGTTTCGTGAAAACTAAATGATTATCTCTGTTTTAGCTTTGTTTTAACATATCTCCTTGTCTGTGCTGAAGAATTAATGCTGGTTAATATTTTTCTCTACTCGTATCTTGACAAACCACCCCAAATATCGTATGCAATTGCTTTTCTTCTGTGTTTGAAAGCTTATTAATATGCATACCTTTATGTGATGCATACCTTCTGTCTTCTTTGACAAAGAAAATGATTAGCGTCCATGTTTTGTTGCAATTGCATGGATATTAATATTTTGTTGCTATTGCATGTATATTAACGTTTTATTAATGTTCTGTTTTTCCTTGCCACAATTGTATAATATAATTTTGCTGCTTTACTGAACTTTTCATTTGTAGCTCTTACAAGGGAAAACACGGAATTATCGATCACAGAGGATAAGGAAGAAGCTGAGAAAATGCAACTCCTAAAACAAAAGCTCTCTAGCAATACTGCTGTTCTGCCTGCTGTACTGAACAGGATGAAAGAGTATATGGCCAGGATTGATAAGTTAGAATCGTCTAACTTAATCATCCACCCTGCCTTTAAGAGGAAACCAACTGGTTAGCCTAGTTCCTCGGTTTGTTTTTTGTTCTTGCCAAGAAAAAAGAACTGATGTTATGCTCGACTGCGTGCACAATAATCTTGTGATCATCTTTGAGCTAGATGAAGTGGGTGAAATAGAAACTAACATAACACTTCAGAATTTTGAAGTTGACATGGTTCTGGCCTGTAATTATTATAGAGATGCATTGATTTGTTGTGTAGTGAAAAATCACGAATTGGTGTTTTTAGAAGTGAATAAATATTGTTGTTGCTTGTGAATCGACCTATTGCGTCAAAATTGGCCAAGCATTTTATTTTAAATGTTTGTGAATAAAAAATGTGTACTTCAATAATGCATTATCATATTTTAACCAGTGGATTGTAATTTTCTTTTACGTGTGGAAAAAGAATGACACGAAAATTATGCAATTCACTTACAAATTAATATTTATTTACATATTTATCAATTTCTTATTTTTAATAAAAAAATATACTAACTTTTAGTATTTATGCATGGTTGATTTGTCACACATTTTTATCACTAATTTTGATATTGCATTGTTTTGGGTGTACATCTCGAATGATTTAAGAATAGTTTTATTTTTAATGTCGTGTTTTGATATATATATATTTTTTTTAAGTTATAGTAAACATAAAAGTAATGCTACATAACCAACCTAGTATACAATTAGGTTGACAACACAAGTGTAAACACTCGTAAAATTAAAAATAAAAAAAATACACAAGTGTATGTTTACACTTGTGTTGTCAACCTAGTTGTACACTAGATTGGTAATGTATCATTTTTCTAAACATAATTGGACTGGTCATGAGGATGTGGCTCAAACTAAGACTTAAAGGGAGCGGCCATACACTTTCATACGCTGGTAGAGTGGAACTCATCCGCTTAGTCATCTAAGGTATCGAGTGTTTTTGGTTGGAATTTTCCACTTGCCTACTATCGTGCGTACCAAAATTATCCAATAATGTAGGCGTTTTCTCTAGGGCTCGAAAAGCGCTCTCGTAGCTTGAGATAGCTTATGTCTCCCGCGCTTGGAAGGGGGCTTGGGTCTTCATGATTTGAATTTTGGAATCAAGTGTTGCTTGCACGCACTATTTGGAACATGCAAGCTAAAAATGACACCTTATGGTACAAATAGATCCACCACATTTATTTGGCAAGTCCGTGTGGGAATGAGAAATACACAAGGATGACTCGCCCCTTTTCAAATATCTTTTCGAGATCCGACGGGCCTTGGTAGACAAAGCGAGAAATGAGCAAGGCGCGAAAGCCCTACTTCATCGTTGGAGTTCACGAGATAAGCATGAAGGGTTGAGAAGTTGTTAAGATTTCTTAAGACCCCGCGGTGCATTGATGCCATGGACGGGGTTGTTTGGGGCCCTTGCAATACGCCCAAATACTCCTTCATTCTTTGGTTGGGAGTGCTCAATTGTCTCTTAAAAAAAAGTATAAAAAGAAGATAAGAAATGAAAAGGATATGTTGATGTAGGTGTTTTCTGACTCTTTTTATTGATTCAATACAAAGCAAATGTACATGCATATATAGCACAACAAGTAGCTATATAGGGAATATTCTGTATCAATTACAATCAACTTAAATGGTATACAATCTAGGGCTGAGCATGGGACTCGGAGAATTCCGAACCGTTCGGAAAACTGAACCGAAATCACTCCGAACCGAAAAATAACCGTTGACCGTTTGACTTTCTCCGAACCGAACCAAACCGAAAAAATAATTGGTACGGTTTTGGAGATTTCACAAATATCCGTACCGAGAACCGAACCGAACCGTACCGTACTGTACCGAACTGTACTGAACCGAAGAACCGAAATTAAGAACCGAATTATAACATTAAATGTATTACTAATATATTTTATGTCAACTTTGATTCTATATAATATAGTAATAAATATTAACATTCACTTAAATTTCATTCTTAGTAATACTTGATCTACAATTGAATTTTTTCTATTATAAAATAATTATTTAAAATAATATGAAAGTTTAAAAAATATTTTTGTAAGAAAAAAATATTATACTTTATTTGAATTTTAAATTTTCAATATTAGTTGTACAAATTTTAGGTATAACTAAAACTTAGAGTTACTTATAAAGTTGATTTCAAAATAAAATCTTTAATGTGAGGAAGTAGTGATGAATGTTGGTTTTATTAAAGCATATAAAAATTAAATAATAAAAATTTAGAGTTACTTCTAGAATTGATTTCAAAATAAAATCTTCAATATGATGAATTAGTGATGAATGTTGTTTTTTAAAGCATATAAAAATTAAAATATAACTAGGTAGTCATTCAAAAATTATTTAAAAAAAATAAAAAACCTCCGAAGATCCGAACCAAACCATACTGAACCGAACCGTCTCAATTGTCCCGAATACCGAACCGAACCGAACCGAAAAATAAAAATCTCAGAATCGAACCGAACCGAATTTTTGGTACGGTTCCGGAGATCGAATTTTGGGATCTCCGAAATTTGGTACGGTTCTGGAGATTTATCAATCTCCGAACCGTATCGACCCACGCTCACCCCTAATACAATCCATGATTTTCTCCATTTCCTGCAATTATCAAATCTTCCCATAATACTCCCCCTAGTATCACTGAGAACCAATTACCCAATGTTCCACGTCGTTCTGATTGCATTAGACAGTCAAACGTTCATTTGAAAAATTGCCACCTTTATAATATTTCCAAATCAGATCAAGGCCAATCTTTTCCTTCGGGCACGCGCCATCCGTTGTCCAGGTATATTTCTTATTCGCATCTTTCGCCCAAATATCATAAATTTCTTTGTGCTATTAATACACCTGTAGAGCCAACTAATTATGAACACGCTATACTTGATCCGAATTGGCGTAAGGCTATGGATGTAGAAATAAAGGACCTTGACGAAAATAACACCTGGACACTTACAACTCTCCCCTATGGTCCCATTGGCCCTAAATGGGTATACAAAATTAAGTATAATTCCTACGACACAATTGAGCGCTATAAAGCTCGTTTGGTAGCCAAGGGGTTTACTCAATGAGAATGAATCGACTACAAAGAGACATTCGCACCGGTAGCAAAGTTAACGATTGTTCATTGTTTACTTGTCGTAGCTGCTGCTCGTAACTGGACCATTGAACATATGGACGTACAAAATGCTTTCTTTCATGGCGATTTAACGGAAGAGGTATACATTCAACATACCTATGGTGTGCTGACTTAACAAATCATTATATGGGCTAAAGTAGGCTTCCAGAAGTTGGTTTCATAAATTTTCCTATAGTATCCAACAAAATGGTTTTCAACAATCATCGGCTGACTATTCACTTTTTACTAAAGTTTCTGGTGATAGTTTCACTGTTGTGCTCATCTATGTTGATGACATGATTATAGCAGACAATGATAATGGAGAAATCGGCGCTCTTAAAGACTTTCTTGGTACAAAGTTCCGAATTAAAGACCTCAGCCAATTACGATGTTTCTTTGGAGTCGAAGTTGCCCGTTCAGCTACTAGTATTTCAATATCTCAAAGAAAATATACATTTGATATTTTAGAAGAAGCAGGTCTTCTTGGTGCCAAGCCTTTGTCGACACCTATGGAAGAAAATATAAAGCTATTGCCCACAAATGGAGACAAATTGAAAAATTCATCAATTTATAGAAGATAGGTTGGTAAACTTATTTACCTCACAATTACTAAACCGGAAATTAGTTATTATGTTCAGGTTTTAAGCCAATTTATGCAAGAACCAAGGAAACCTCATTTAGATGTTGTCCATCATCTGTATCTTATACGTGCACCTGGGATAGGACTATTTTTCCCAGCCAAGACGAATTTTCTATTAACAGGATTCTGTGATTCTGATTGGGCCCGTTGGCCAATCTCAAGACGATCACTAACTGGGTATTGCTTGGAGGAGCTCTCATTTCATGAAAAACAAAGAAACAAACGACTGTGTCAAGGTCTTCAGCAGAATCTGAATATCGAGCAATGGCTTCAATTACATGTGAGCTCACATGGCTAAGATACTTGTTGAGTGACTTGCGAGTATAACACCCACGACCAGCGAAACTATTTTGTGATAGTCAAGCGGCGTTACATATTGCAGCTAATCCGGTTTACCATGAACGGACAAAGCATATAGAGATAGATTGTCATGTTGCTCGAGAAAAAATTCAATCAAGAGACATAGAGACTGCTTACGTTCCTTCAATGGGACAACTTGCTGATTTGTTTACTAAGCCACTCAGTTCATCCAATTTTCAGGCAATTTTCAGCAAATCGAGTGTTCATGACATACACACACCAATTTGAGGGGGAGTATTATGGGAAGATTTGATAATTGCAGGAAATGGAGAAAATCATGGATTGTATACCATTTAAGTTGATTGTAATTTATATAGAATATTCCCTAGTATAGCTAGTTGTTGTGTTTGGGTGAATCGAGTTCATTCGAATCACCACGTCGTTGCATCTTCGCCAATAGGGAAATTTCACATCGGATTTTGATGGTGCTTTGACTGAATTAGTGATGAATCCAATCTTATTTTTCACGCTCATACTTATTCTCATTGCACGACTCCAGGTGCTGTAATTATCGCCTTCCAGCACCTTGGATACATATCATGCCCGGTGGTCTGATTGTTGTAGAGAGTATGGATCTGAAAATTCTAGAACAGATCCAGACATTTAGGTTTGAAGATTTTCTCCACTACTCATGGGGTTACGAGATATAGCGGAAGCGTTTGAAATATTTAGTCACCAGGTTTAGTGCTCTGATGCCATGAAAACAAAGTATAAAAAGAAGATAAGAAATGAAAAGGATATGTTGTTGTAGGTGTTTTCTGAATTTTTTTATTGATTCAATACAAAGCAAATGTACATGCATATATAGCACAACAAGTAGCTATACTAGGGAATATTCTGCATCAATTACAATCAACTTAAATGGTATACAATCCATGATTTTCTCCATTTCCTGCAATTATCAAATCTTCCCATATAAGTATCCGTACAAAAGACCGGTTAGAGTTCCTTGATGAAGACCCAACTTTCTCTCTTTGTGGAGGAGTTGTAGAATCATCGTGTCATCTATTTTTTGAATGCTCTTTTAGCTCGGATGTTTTGGGGCTGATTTGTGATTGGGTTAGCCTCAGTCATAGGCCTTTTACACTCAAATGAGCTCCTAAATGGACCAAGAAAGAGGCACGAGGGACTAGTTAGCAAACAAGTTGAAAAAAAGGCGCTCGCGGCTACCGTGTACTTCATTTGGAATGCGAGAAATAAGTTGATTTTTGAAAATGAACCCCAACCTCCGAGCCTAGTAATCCGTAAGATTCAAAATCATGTTTATCATACAATTTTTGTGTTGTATCCGAACGTGCTCGTCGAATATGAGAGGAAAGTCCGTGGAGTATAGGTGATGTAGGGAAGCGTACGAGTGAAAAGATAAACGAGTAAACGAGATACTCTCTCGTAAAATACGTAAAACTCACAATTAATTCATTTTCTTATTCAAAATCCACTCCCCTAATAACATAGCACAAGAACCCTTTAAATAAGACACTTGAACTAAACCCTAGCTTATTCTTCAAGCTAACTAATAATAATAATAATAATAAATAATAATAATAATAATAATAATAATAATAATAATAATAATAATAATAATAATAATAATAATAATAATAATAATTATTCTGCATCATTCTCCTCCGGTTGAGCAGGATTCGCCCTCGAATTCGACCCATTCCCGTTGGCAGGAATAGTCCAACCTTTCCCTCGATCGAACACAAAAGATGAATGTTGTCCAACAACCCCAATGGGAAACATAAGATTGAGCAAGTATTGTACTACTGCAAATGGATATGTACACGCCTCCTTACGCATACCACATCGTTCACCATGCTCAAATCCATAACTACGACCAAGCACCCTGTTGTTGGGAGACTTCGAGATAGAAAATCGAAAAATGACCCACCATTTATTGAGTCTCGACTTCGGCTCCAAAAAATCATCTTTGTCCAAGATACTCAAAAAATCAGGTCTAAACGACGGCTTCCCATTTGAAGACTCGATCTCTACGACGTCCTACGTGGGACCCGTATTGTCGCATAAATATGTCTTCATCACCGGAGGCTCCTCATAAAAAATGGGCGGACCATCGTAAAATGACCCGTCATCTCACTCTTCATCAAATTTTAGGATGTTTACGCAAAATGGGCCATCCCATCGACCAACCTTGCGACCAAATTCTCTCTGCACAGGCCTAATTTCTGCATCTCCTTCACATGCCCAAAAAAAGCATTTGGACTACTCCTACTGAGCCCCCAAAATCGCCAACATCGTTGCCGTTCAGAGGTGGCGGGGATCACTGCCGGGGCGTCCCGACATGGCTGCGTTCCCCACGTCCGCCTCTGTCTCCCCCGCAATTGCCACGGCCCACAGCCTCATCGCGGTTCGTCTACAATTCCGAAACAATCATGTTGTTAAGCGTCAAAAGCAAATCCCCGATCCCCGTCGAAAGATCGACAAACCAATCCGTGAAACGCACGTCCAATTGTTCAAATCGGTAGTCGATATGTTGAAACCGATCGTTGAAGGTTGCATCACGTTGTTTGTTTGCGGCATCTTCTCATCCCGGCGACATAGCGAATCGTACTGACTGCTGATACCAACTGATATCGCCGGGACGAGAAGATGCCGCAAACAAACAACGTGATGCAACCTTCAACGATCGGTTTCAACAGATCGACTACCAATTTGAACAATTGGACGTACATTTCACGGATTGGTTTGTCAATCTTTCGACGGGGATCTGGGATTTGCGTTTGACGCTTAACAACATGATTGTTTCGGAATTGCAGACGAACCGCGATGAGGCTGTGAGCCGTGGAAATCGCGGGGGAGACAAAGGCGGACGTGGGGAACGCAACCATGTCGGGGTGCCCCGGCAGCGATCCCCGCCACCTCTGAACGACAATGATGTTGGCGATTTTGGGGCTCAGCAGGATCAGTCCAAATGCTTTTTTTTGGCATGTGAAGGAGATGCAGAAATTAGGCCTGTGCAGAGAGAATTTGGTCGCAAGGTTGGTCGATGGGATGGCTCATTTTGCGTAAACATTTTCAAATTCGATGAAGAGCGAGATGACGGGTCATTGTACGATGGTCCGCCCATTTTTTGTGAGGAGCCTCCGGTGATGAAGACATATTTATGCGACAATATGGGTCCCGCGTGGGACGTCGCAGAGATTGAGTCTTCAAATGGGAAGCCGTCGTTTAGACCTGATTTTCGGAGTATCTTGGCCAAAGATGATTTTTTGGAGCCGAAGCCGAGACTCAATAACTGGTGGGTCATTTTTCGATTTTCTATCTCGAAGTCTCCCAATAACAGGGTGCTTGGTCGTAGTTATGGATTTGAGCATGGTGAACGATGTGGTATGTTTGGTGTTAATTTCGCTGTGTGGGTTATGCGTAAGGAGGCGTGTGTTAATACCCAATTTTGGCCTCGCCTATTAATATTACACGTGGATATGTATTATATCAATTGTTTTATTTTAGGGCCCACAAATAACACCGCTTGTAATAATAACGGGCCCACCAAAAAACATATATATATATACTCCGATGATGGACGTCATCAGGATAGGTCTGAGGGGGCTATTATTATTTTTCTCTTCCTAATCCTCCATGTTTTTCCCTCACAAGAAGAAACCGCACATACAAAGCTTCTTCTTCTTTTTCCATTTCGTTTTACTGATTTATACAGAATTCACCAACAAAATTCATAGAAATCCAACATATTCTATATATACAAACAATTTCCCGAATACCCCATGTTGATACAAAATCGCATATCAACAGTTTGGTGCTAGAGGAAGGGCCCGTAATTTGTTCGGGTCACTTTTCGCCGAAAAATCGCCGCGTCTCTGCCGCAAAAACACCACTCCAAGCTAAGCAAAAATATTCATAATTTTACACACTCCCGGTATTCAATTCTTAGATTCTTCATGAATATACTTCTCTGCACCCCAAGCAATTTTCTACACACTTTTCCTTCTCTGAAGATAACAGTCATGAGAATAATCCCCACCATGATAAAGTTCTATATAAATTTATTTCTTTCTCCCATCCCAACATAAGCCTTCGTAAAAAAAAAACAAAAAAAAAAAACAAAACAAAAAAAAGCAGAAAAAACAAAATTTTGTCGCAGCTTTTCTGCATCCAATATCGCCACCGCCTTCCAGTTGGTTCTTCTCCTTCTAAATTAATCTCCCGAAGTTTGCCTGCTACGCAAACGGATAAAAAAAAAACAAAAAGAAACAGAGAGAGCAGATGAAGATTGCAGCAGCTGACGGAATAGTAATTTCTTTTGCACAAGAAGAAAGCTATCAATGGAACAAATTGACGACGTCACCCGTGACGACCGGTGGCCTCGCCTAACAAGAAACTTCTTACAGCAATACACGTTGCTACAACCGCCTAAATCGCGGGGCCCACTGCATCAATATCAATAAAGCAAAAAAGACAGACGATACCGCTAGCAATGACCTGTGTCCTCACCCACTTGAAATGTTCCACGACAACACACATCGAGGCTGCCGCCCAACATCACGGGGCCCACTTCATCTTTATCGAAAACCTCACCGCTCCTTGAACCGCAGCTGGGGCCCGACCCTGACTCTGGACTGACTTCGGTCTACCCGACGTGAAGTAACTCTTAACCGACCTCAATTATCGGACTTCCAATTTGCGGTGGAGGTCCGACTTCATCATATCTCGGACATCCTAAAACGCAACCGAGCTCGGCTACACCCCCGACTTTACCGACGTCGAATCCAACCGACTTCTAAAACATGCCGAATTTATCATCGCTAACTTCTCGGCCTTCAAAGTTGCAAACATGTTCATCGGGGCTTGATTTAGTTGCAACCGACATCATCATCTCCAAACTCCCTGTCATCTCCGACTTTAAAATCGTTGAACCAACTTTCTTCAGACTTCGCTCCTCGGTTGTCGAGACGCCTTGACCAAGTCCAACTACAGTAGGGACCAAAATTTATTTATGAGGGCTAATCTTCCCTTCTACCAAATCTCACTACATCGGTGAAACTCGCATCTTTCACTACTGGGGTCAAGCTGTATTACTTAGCCGGGCATCCACACTACAAGTCAAGTAGACAGAGCCTACCTCTTCATAAATCATACATCGGCCGACTTTCGATCCCCAAAGGGCAACCACTATGATTGACTTTGCAACTGACGGGGTGAATATCACCATATCCCCGACTACATTACATCACCGGCCGACCTCACATCGGGCAGAATGACATTCAACCGACCCCAAAGTCGGGGCTGAGCTGGGGCCGAGTTTCTCCACCACGCAATCATAACTTCAACCCCATCACAACAGCCGAGCCGACATATCTACCCTCAACCTGCAAAATTTGGTTTTTCAAAGCAAATTGACAAATTACCGACGTGATGGCCGATGTCATTGGATATCTTATAACTGACTTCGTGAGGCAAAAACGACTTCACAACAGCTCATCACCGGGTTACCGGGGCCCGCCCTTGTCCCCTACCAATGAGCTTCAACGCCAAAATAGCTGACCTGACCCCCGAAATTACAACTGATAATACTGATCTCAAAGTCGGGCCAGATTGGGGCCGAGTTCCACCGACCTCAATTGTCAGGACCAGCACACTTCAGTTAACGGCAGCCACAGACTCAGATTTCTGAAATTACCGTCGGGTTGACTGCTTACCCTCGTTTGTCGGCCCCCACCTACTCCATCTTCTTCGAATCAACCGTCGATCGGCACAAACCGACTTTCGTCTGTAACACCCCTCCTTATCGTAAAATCAGAGCGCGCAATAATTCGCAAAGTCTTTTAAAATAAAACCCTTTTTACTTTGCGAAAACTGATTCGGGGTGCTACCTTTTAAAAATCGTGACTTAACTTAGAAAACCGTTGTTTTAATTTAATAAAATCGTCCGGTTATTGAATTCATAAGTTCTCAAAAGTTTGTCAAAAATAATAAGTTCGTCAAAACGAGTACGTCAAAAATATCGTAACAAGTCATCAAAGTATCATAAGCGGAAGCGTAAGTCATCATAATAATTATACAGTCCAAAATATAAATATCCTGAAGTCCCCGTCACGTCACGCTCATGCTCCCGGCCCGAC
>CACSLK010027831.1:828946-842359 GCA_902706635.1 Striga hermonthica | reverse complement strand
ACGCGCGATAGGCGCTAGCGTCGGCTTGGGCCAATTTATCAACAAAACTTCACTTTACCTCGACAATCTGAATTTTACTGAACATGAAATAAGCTAACTGAACATTTAAACGATAATGGTTCGGGAGTTGCCGGAAGAAATCGAAAATAACTCGGTCGTGATCTTACTTAAACATGTTAGGACTTAGGCACGGTTTTGCTTGAAAATCTCGAATATGATCTGAACAATTAACCCTAACTTGACTTAATCAACATGAATACAAGATGGGGAGGGCGTTACCTCTTGAATCGCTCGACCGAAATTGGAAAATAGGGCTTGATCCTTGCCTTTGCGTGGCCGTGCGCTATGCTTTCTTTACCGTGCGATTAGGGGGAAAAATTTAGGGAAATTTGCTCAAATTATTGCTGCTGAACGAGGGAATATGAAGGAGGAAATATGCTGCTTAAGACTTAAGGAACAATGGGGAAAATTTTCGTCCAATCTCCCTTATTTATACTTGTAGCCGTGAAGAAGATGGAGTGACGAGCGGGCGACGTGGCTTCCTTAAACCTTTGCATTTGTTTAAATCTCATGAATTTTGAGATGACTAATCATCTCCTAATCTTGCCACGTAGCATAATCTAATGTTAGGGAAACTCAAACTTTCCAAACTTAGAAGAAACTTACAAAATGGATGAATTTTTGGACACTACGCACCTAAGTCACGGCTTGGTGCCCTAATATGTGATTAATTATGATTAATCACTTAATTTATGTTTAATGATTCAATTAAACATAATGCTTAATTACCAAAATTATTCCGAGCGTAAACGGTACGTCGAAAATAAATTTCGGTAATCTCGACTGAAAATAATTAATTCCGAAAATAATAAACGATAACGTTATTATATCGGAACTAAAATATAATTTATACCGATAAAATATCGGGATATTACATCGTCACTTGGGCCCGACTTCACCATCGGGCCAACTTCGCGAGACGACTCCAAAACATCTCGGGCCTGACCTCGCTATTTCCGGCCTAATTCACCATCGTCGGACCTTAACTCGTACGAGGACCTGAACTCGGATTTCCAAACCATAACCGAGCTTGAATTTCTTAACCGAGGTGGGACCCCAACCGAGATTCAGACCAAGGCCGATCAAGCTTTTGCATCACCGAGGTCCGATGTGCAGGCCACTCCTCACCTTCCACTAACGAGCTTCAAAGCCTCATCCCAGTCTCCGATCTCTCAATTGTTGGAGCCGACCTCAAAACACCCCGTAACGCCTTGAAACATATAAGTCGCCAGGGCCTTCCACAACCGACGTCGCCCCCAATCGACCTCGGCGAAGATCTGACTTCCACATCAACGACCGACCTCGGCGGAAATCCAAATTCCATACACCAAAAACGCGACCAACATCTAATTTACATCGCCGCAGAATCAAAACCGAGAACGATCAAGCTTTTTCTCGCTGGGACTAGATTTCTCCGTCATCATTGACGTTTGACCTCGGTGGCCCAATTTTTCAGCTCGAAGATAAGATCCCACTTCTCTTTCACTTTGACCATTGGGCCTTTAGGCCCAAAAGAAATAAGTTGTGGGCAATAAATTAATGAGCTCGGCGAACAACAGGGGCCAAGCTCATTTATATGTACCAACAATAGCCGGGGCCGAGATTATTTATTTAAATCGACTTGAGCCGGGACAAAGATTATTTGTTCGAACCGACGAACGCCGGGGCCGAATTCATTCATTTATGACAAAGTCGAAGTCATTTATCAACGCCGAGAGCTGGCCTGACTTATTTATCCTACAAAGGCTGATCATCGAGCTCGTCGTTGAGTCATGCTCCGGTTGAGCTGACGTCCCCATTTTCTCGCCATTGAGCCTCGACTCCGGCTAAGATGACGTCACCACATTTACTCGCCGTTGAGCCTCGACTCCAGCTGAGACGACGTCCACATTTTCTCGCCGTTGAGCCTCGACTCCGGCTGAGCCGACGTCCCTACTTTCTCGCCGTAGAGTCTCGATTCCGGCTGAGCTACGTCCCTATTTTATCGCCGTTGAGCCTCGACTCCGGCTGAGCTGACGTCTATATTTTCTCGCCGTAGAGTCTCGACTCCAGCTGAGACGACGTCCACATTTCCTCTCCGTTGAGCCTTGACTCCGGTTGAGCCGATGTCACTATTTGCTCGCCGTTGAGCCTCGACTCCGGCTGAGACGACGTCCCTATTTTCTCGCCGTTGAGCCCCGACTCCGGCTGAGCAGAAGTCTATATTTTCCTACGTTGAGCCTCTGCTCCGTATTGTCCTACCATCGAGCCCCTGCTCCGGCCGCAAAAAAGAATTATCAGAAGAAAAATCCGAGCAACAGCTCTTTACCGATGTAAACATTATGACACTCGGTTTTGCTAATGCCCCGTAATACATCCAAATCCCACGCATGGTTTGGTTGGGGTTGAAGCTCGTCCACGTCACTTCAGCAAACATGATTTGACGAGGTATCATTGACAGCCGAGCACACTTTCGGTTGAGACTGTTCCATAATCGAATCGTGACGAAGTTCGGTGGCCCCTTTATAGCTGACGCCTCGTAATACATCCAAATCCCACGTATGGTTTGGTTGGGCTAAAGCTCGTCCACGTTACTTCAGCGAACATGATTTGACGAGGCCTCATTGACAGCCGAGCACACTTGGTTCGGTTGAGGCCGTTCCATAATCGAACTGTGACGAAGTTCGGTGACCCTTCTTTTTTCAACTCAGACACAGCCTGAACAGTGTCGAGTATTGCAAGTTCAAAACAACTTGCTCGTCGGTTTTCCATACTACCGACCTTCCAGAATATGACATCAGACTCAGAAAAGAAATTCAGACTCGACAAAATATCGAGGTATCCATATTTATCGTTCATTAATCATTTACTGCACATGCGCACTACGCATCGACATACTCAGTAATGCATTCATACATTCATACGCGCGTCACACATACATTCATTACATATGCGCATCGGACATACATCTTGACGTCCAAATCAAAAGAATACAATAAATCAAATGCCTTCATCTGTTTGGGCTCACACTGGTTAGGCAAAGTCAATAAGACCTTCCCGGGTGGAAAATATGCGAAAGAAAAAATCATTACACCGAGTTCTTCAGCTCGGTATGATAAAACCTTCACTTACACCAAGTTATTCAGCTTGGTAAGGCTGATACCCATGCCTTTACCGAACTCTTCAGTTCGGTAGACTAAAATCTTTATTTTCACCAAGTTCTTCAGCTTGGTAGGGCTAGAAAATCCGTTCCTAACCGAGTTCTTCAATTCGGTGGGCAAATATATCATATCGATAACATCTTTGCATAAAAATTGATAGCAAAACAAGGGGCCCGAGTGCCCGCACCAGTTCACATCTATACTATTACCATCATTACAGACGCAAATCTATCCAACGCGTCATATTGCACACGAAAATAGGGTACCAAATTACCCAACCAGGCCAACCAGGCCCCATTCATATATCATTTTCACATAGTTGACTATCCACACAGTCGACTCCACTCGTCTGAACAAAAAATATAATTACCGTCAATACGACAGGCCAAAGCCTGGAACCGATCCACGAAACGTTTATGAGTCCCAAAGCACCCGGCCAACATCGATACATTATTTATCACAGATAAATTGGCTATACACGTGACTTCAGAACAGTTCTATCCAGAACATGTCCTAAAGTCAGGGGCCTACTGTTAATACCCAATTTTGGCCTCGCCTATTAATATTACACGTGGATATGCATTATATCAATTGTTTTATTTTAGGGCCCACAAATAACACCGCTTGTAATAATAACGGGCCCACCAAAAAACATATATATATATATATCCCGATGATGGACGTCATCAGGATAGGTCTGAGGGGACTATTATTATTTTTCTCTTCCTAATCCTCCATGTTTTTCCCTCACAAGAAGAAACCGCACATACAGAGCTTATTCTTCTTTTTCCATTTCGTTTTACTGATTTATACAGAATTCACCAACAAAATTCATAGAAATCCAACATATTCTATATATACAAACAATTTCCCGAATACCCCACGTTGATACAAAATCGCATATCAACAGCGTGTACATATCCATTTGCAGTAGTACAATACTTGCTCAAGCTTATGTTTCCCATTGGGGTTGTTGGACAACATTCATCTTTTGTGTTCGATCGAGGGAAAGGTTGGACTATTCCTGCCAACAGGAACGGGTCGGATTCGAGGGCGAATCCTGCTCAACCGGAGGAGAATGATGCAGAATAATTATATTATTATTATTATTATTATTATTATTATTATTATTATTATTATTATTATTATTATTATTATTATTATTATTATTATTATTATTATTAGTTAGCTTGAAGAATAAGCTAGGGTTTAGTTCAAGTGTCTTATTTAAAGGGTTCTTGTGCTATGTTATTAGGGGAGTGGATTTTGAATAAGAAAATGAATTAATTGTGAGTTTTACGTGTTTTACGAGAGAGTATCTCGTTTACTCGTTTATCTTTCCACTCGTACGCTTCCCTACATCAATAGGCTTATCCCTTCCTTGGAAAACTTGGTGGTTGTCTTTATGTCTTGTTTTGGGACCTGAGTGAGTGATCAACATGTGGTTGCCCTCTTAGACTTATTATCAACGAGTAAGGAGTCGAGCTTGTGGTTGTCCACTGCACTTTTGTAAGCCGTTTGTCGGTCGTTTGTTCTCCAGTTTTGATCTATAAATTTACATTTACCGATCAAAAAACAAAAGTTAGACTTTTAAAAACACTAGGAATATGCATGTGCTACGCACGTGATATTGTTGTTTTTTGTTTTACTTAAAAATTGTTTTTATTATTAGATTTAATTTAATAGTATTATGTAATTTTCTTTCCCTTGATTAACAAAAAATTGTGTATTTTATTATAAAATATAATATTTAATACTATTAACTGAACTCTATGACAAAAAAATTCAAATAAAAAAATATTGGTTCGAAAATCCAAAATAAAATTAATATTTTTTGTGAAATTTTAAATACTAAAAAACTCTATGCTGTCATTGATTTTGTTATTTAATGATATCATCATTATGCTTAAAATAATAATCATTATTACTATCAAAATAATAGTTCTTTAATGTCATCATTTTGCGTCATACTCTTTGAAACCCTCTCGAGTCAATGTAACAATAAGCTGAGAGCAACAAATTTATTAGAATATCGACGTACAAGAATTCAAATATGGATATCATTTGTTACCTCTCCTTTTGTGGTAAACATTTGTCCGCAAGCAAACCCTCTGTGCTGTGAGCATTTGAACTATCAATAATCAACCCTGACAGGACAGTGAAACCACATCCTGCTGAGTACAGTACAAACTTGTCTCCTCACAAAAAAATTTCAGTGCTACCAAACTTGTCTTGATATGCCCTGTGGAAAGTATGTTTCTCCAGTTAAGGGAAAATCCATGCAGAGAATACGTTAGCAGTTGTGGATTTTTTTATTACCGAAAGTGTTCCGCTTGAACAACTTTACAGTGTACTCATACGATAAGTTCCCCAAGTATAACTATTAAACTGCTCCAAAATCTTCAACCAGATGAAACAAATTTTCATCTACAAGAGTCCGACACTCTATAGACAAAACCACATACTCAAGAACCGTGAAAAGCCCAATTTGTATTTCAACTCTGCATCTTCCTTCTTTTTCAAATTATCAAATTACTCGAGAAAATTTTTCCTTATTATCTTCCTTTGCTTCCCTTTGAATAGATGCAAAAGTGAACTCCTTCTTTTGGGGACCTCGTACGTAACCACATCATCTACAATCTTTATTCCGGTTACAAGAGAAAGTTCTTGTAACCTAAATCTCGCTTCTTTTTCTCCAAATTTGAACCACACGACATCTTTTTCATTCCCGGATGATTTCAAGGTCCTCCGAAGAAGGTGGTGGATTATTTGAGACGACAATTTCAAGTTGGGAATGTGCATTAGTGGGTGGAAGCAAGATTCTAAAAATAGATCTTGATGTGCATCATCTAGCTTCTCAAATACATGATTCACAACCTTGAGGTCACACCTATTGATCACGACTCCTGAGCATGTAAAAGGTATATCGAATGCATACTCCATTCTGGTTCCTAAACGCAGAGAAGAAAGACAACATATGTCATAAAACGATAATTGTGTAGTAGAAAAATCAAATCCAATAGTTGTGTAACAATATTAAGAAATTATAAATTAGTAATATGTTACATCAATCACATGCACATGACTAAGAAATTAAGAAGTACAACATTCGTTATATTTTGAAATTAAAAAGTACAACATTCGTTACATCAATCATACACACATTCGTTATGATTTTCAACATAACGAATGCACATTCGTTATTTCATACATCATAACGAATGTATATTCGTTATGGTTATTTTTTGATCGAATACAACTATAACGATTCTACATTTGTTATATAATACATTATAAAGATATTACTCTCGTTATAGATATATTTTTAGTCATTTTTAATGTAAAATTTTCTATTATAACGAATTATAGTACATTTCTAACGATAGTTATATTATAGCTCGTTGATTAAATACACTTTACATTCGCTATATAATACATTATAACGATAGTTTACTCGTTGAAGTTCTAATTTAAGTCATTTCTTACAGAATACTACTATATTGATTCTTCATTCTATCTATTTCTAAAATGAAACAAGTATCATTATCTCATAAAATGAGTTTCGTTATAAGTTTAATGTAATGTATAACGAAGGTAGAATTGTTAACATAGCATTCCTCCAATTCATTAAAACAATAACGATAGTACATTCGTTATCATTTATTACATAAAAGGGTAGCTTCGTTATTTCATCCACCATAACGAATGTACCTTCGTTATGGTTATATTTTCATCCCGGTCGATTTAATACACATATACTTTCGTTATATAATACATTATAACTATATTTTACTCGTTATAGTTATAATTTAAGTCATTTTTAATGGACTCTATCAATTTCTAAAAAGAACCTGACGTTACTTTCACAAGATCACATCTTTAGCCGAAACTTTCTCTAATCATATAAAATTAGATTGATGGTTCCAAGTATACAACAAGTAGCATAGCCAACATTTCATCAAACACATACAGTGCAACAATTACTATCTTCAGTTCATTAACTCAATCCTACAAATATTTCATCAAACACATAGAGTGCACCAATTACCATCTTCAGTTCCATCAAAACTAGCAAAATCAGATGAATTCACATAACAGAATCAAAATCTTGCTCCACAAATATCAAAGGCCCAAATGCAGAGAAACTAAATAAAAAAACAAATTGACAAAAACCCGAAAAAAAAAAATTGTACCCTAAAATAAATTCGTACCGAATTGACGGCGAGAGAGAGCTCCATAGATATCGGGCGGAAGCAGATTTTCGGCGAGAAGCAGATTTCCGAGACATGAGGTCGAGAGAGCTGTTCTGCAAGAACTTGGGTGGGGAAGAAAGAAGAAAAAATGTGTAATGGTATCTTTTGTGTTAAGGCTAAATTAGTAATGCCTATTTATAGTAAATCACAACTATAACGATTCTATCTTCATTATATAATGCTTCATAAAGATATTACTCTGTTCGAGTCATAATTTTGTTATTTTTAATGTAAAATATAATAGTATAACGATGCTTCTTATCTATCTATTTCTCAAACGAACCATGTATCGTTATTTCATAAAACGAGTTTAGTTATAGGTATAGTTTTAGTCATTTTTAATGTAAAATATACTAGTATAAGGATTCTTCATTATCTATCCATTTCCAAAAAGAAACAAGTATTGTTATTTCAAAAAAAATGAGTTTTGTTATAAGTATTTCGACACTATAACGAGTTTAAACTATTACTCTCTATAATATAACGAAGATAAAATCGTTAACACATCATTCCACGAAAATAACATAACGAGAGTACATTCGTTACGATTTTCACCATAACAAATGTACCTTCGTTATTTCATACAACAAAACAAATGTACCATCGTTATGGAAACAAGTATCGTTATTTTATAAAAAGAATTTCGTTATAAGTATTTCGACGCTATAACGAGTTTAAACTGTCGTCCTAATGTGATATATAACGAAGATAGAATCCTTAACATGTCATCCCATCAAAATAACCATAATGAGAGTTCATTCGTTATGATTTTCAACATAATGAATGTTAAATTAACTCTCAAACTATTGGAAGTAAATAGAAAAGGCTGCAAACCCTTTATTATAGCTTCATAAATGACCCAACAAACTTTTCGAAGCGAAGTGTAGAAAAGATTTGGGAGAGGAGAGAGGTATCTTTATTTTCATACATCATAACGAATTACATTCGTTTTATGGTTAAATTTTGATTAAATACAACAATAATGATTGTACCTTCGTTATATAATACATTATAAAGGTATTACTCTCGTTATAAGTATAATTTTAGCCATTTTTTTGTAAAATAAACTATTATAACGATTCTTCATTATCTATCCATTTCCAATAACAAAACAAGTATCGTTATTTCACAAAATGAGTTTTGTTATAAGTATTTTGGCAATATAACGAGTTTAAACTATCGTCCTAATGTCATATATAACGAAGATAGAATCGTTAACACGTCATTCCATCAAACTAACTATAACGAGAGCACATTCGTTATTTTCAACATAACGGATGTACCTTCGTTATTTCATACATCATAACGAATGTACTTTTGTTATGGTTATATTTTCATCCCGGTCGATTAAGAATCACAAAAATCAAGCAACTAAAATTACCAAGAACACAAAATTAAGAATCACAAAAATCAAGCAACTAAAATTACCCTAGGCATCACATAAGAATCACAAAAGGGATTACATGAATAAGGCAGAAATTATGAAACACATGAATAATTACTATTTCTGATACACCAAAATTTACAAAACCCAACACTAAATTCAGTAACGAAATAAAAAATAATAAAAAAAACTGCAAAAAAATGTCGGACGAGATGTCGTGACTGCGAGGTGTCGTGCGACTGCAAAAGGGTGTGAGCGTGGAGAGAGCAAGAGAGGACAAGGAAGAAGAAAAACATAGAGTTCAAGAGAGAGAGAGAGAGAGAGAGAGAGAGAGAGAGAGAGAGAGAGGAAGAGAGAGAGAGGAAGAGAGAGAGAGAGAGAGAGAGAGAGAGAGAGAGAAGAAGAAGAAGAAGAAGAAGGAAGAAGAAATTGAATTTTGTGTTGAATAAGGAAGAAGAAATTGTGTCAGTTAAAATTTTGTGTATTTAGGTATATTGGTAAATGACTATTTAATATGATTAGTTATTAAATTTTAATGTAAAATTTGAGTCAAAGTCATTTCAACAATTTGTAGTGTGGAATGGGTTATCTCGTACAATTTCCACTTCTACATCACTTCAAGCTTTTTCGGCAGCTTTCTCTTCAGTAAAAACTAAACGTCTTGCCAAGTCAATATCACCACAATCACAACCACAAAAGGCCCACAATAAATAATCTCCTACTATTAAAAAGTTTCTTCAATCGGAAAATATTCAATCGTTCTAATAAAGGGTGATTTATTTAAAAAAATATAGAAATTAAGTGGACAAAAAAAAAGGAGTGGACAAACATAAAAAGCCCGTATTCCTTGAATACATTTTACTAAAAAAAATTATTTAATAAAACGTATTCCTTGAATACGGTTTTATTTAACTGTTTTAATTAAAAAAAATCGAAAACAATTTTCAGAATTGTTTTAGTTAAATAAAAAAAGAAATAAAAAACGTATTTGAATAATACGTTTTAAGAAAACGCATTCATGTAATACGTCTTCAAAAAATTATTTTTTTTAAAAAAATACATTTAAATAAAACGTATTTAAGGAATACGTTTTATAATTAAATGCACAAAAAAACGTATTCCTTAAATATGTTTTAAAGTTAAATACATTAAAAAAAAATCTTTTTCTCCATTAATTTTATGCGAGCAGCATAGAGAACAGAGAGGGAGACGAACATAATAGAAAGAGCGAAAATACTTGAGAAAAAAAAAAAAAAACTCGATCCAATCTTCACCCCAACGTGAACCGACAACAGCAATACGAGCCTTATTTCCGGTTAATTCATTCGAACGAGGTATATATTGGCTTATCTTAACTTTTTATATTTGTTTGGAGTTATTTGGAGATTGAGAATTGTTATAATATGTTTGAATGTGTTGGTGTTTGAAGATTGAGATTGCTAATTGATTAACGATTATGTGTGTATGTTGAATTGGAGATTGAAATATTATGTGTAAATTGTCAATTGTGTAATTGTTTGGTTGTTGTTGGGATTAGGTTTTTTGAAATTAGGGTTTTAATTTATCGGAATTATAGATGATTTCTATGTTATTGTTCGATAAGGTATTAGGGTTTTGATTGATTAATTGATTGGAAATATTTTTTTTTTTTTTGTTTGTTTGTTTGGTTGAAAGTGTATTATATGTTATTGATGGATTATGAGTATTAGGGTTTGTTAAGAGAATTTGTGATTTTATTTTTAACATGTATAAATGGGGTCTACCGGACCATATTTTGTTAACGTGTATTGGAATCATCCCAAAGAGGCTTTAGATTCATTTTCAGATTTTATAAACCATCCGGATGGTTCATTTAGCATTGGGGAGAAGATATCATTTCAACAACTTAAAGATATACTTTATGAAAACTTTGGGTTCCGTCGAGATGGTTGGATAATTGAGAGGATTAGTTTACTGACTAACCGACCCGATGGTTCATGGAACATTGGAAACTTGAATACTGATAGTTCTTTACAGTGGATATATTATTTTCCTGCTTTCTCCTATGTGTATTTGCATTTAGAGTTGAAGCAGGTTACGCAGGCACCTACAGTGATTACACAATTTGAGGATGTTCCCCATTTTTACGAGGGAGTGCCTGATTTTGAGGGTACGTCCACTTCGCATGTTCGTAGTTTTGGCGAAGGGACAAGCTCAACAGTTAGAGAAGAAACCGATGATGATTTCATTCCTGATAAAGACGATTTCACAGATGATACATCGGAAACGGAATCGGATAGATCAATAAACGAGGAGAGTGAATCAGAGTTTATTGAAGAGCACCCATTTCCTAGTACCGGTCAGCACGTGTATCGCGAGATGGGTGAGTGGGACCCCTCGTGTGTAGACCGGGATGAGTATGCTCTCCCTCGTTGGAATAAAAATGTCGAGACTATCTGTTTGGGTACTATTTTCCGGTCCAAGGAAGAAGCATAGATTGGTATAATGAATTGGAACGTTAGTAGATTGAGGGAGGTTAGGACAAAAGATTCGAATAAGAAATCATTCAAGGTGGTGTGCAAATCCGCCGAAGCTCAACCTTTTCCTGGAAGGCTCGGGTGACGCACTGCACATGGGTTCATGAACTGTGGGAAGTAACGGAATGGACCGAGAGGCATAATTGTATGCAAGAAGTCGACAAGAATGACCACAGAAATGTAACCGCCACAATGATTTCCAATCTTATAATGACCAAGATCCAAAAGAAACCCGAGTACAGTGTTACCCTGATCTAGGAGGATGTCAAAAAATGTTGGAAAGTCGATGTGAGCTATAAGAAGGTGTGATACGGGAGAAAAAAAGCCATCAACCGTTTGTATGGCACTTGGGAAGAGAACTTCGCACAACTCCCTCAGTAAGAAAAAAATTATTAAAAGTGTACGTGTTATTTATCTCACTATGTTTATGTATTAACGATTACGTTTTGTATGTGCAGATTTTTTGCGGCACTTCAAAGAGCGAATCCCACTACAGTTGTATAGTGGGAATGGCAGGGTGGGGAAATGGCGGCCCACTATGAGCACAAAGAATTCAAATTTGTTTTCTGGGCTTTTGGTCCCGCCATTCAGACTTCCAGAGATGCCCGCCGGTAATTAGCATGGACAGCACGCATTTGCGTGGCTCGTACAAGGGGAAGTTGCTTGTGGCCGTTGCATAGACTGCGAATAAGCGGTTATTGCCAATCGCGTATGCGATTGTGGATGAAGAGAGCAGGGAAAGCTGGTCATTTTTCCTGACAAATCTCCGGCAACATGTTGTCAGCGACAAACAGATATGCTTTCTTTCGGACAGGGATGCTGGCTTACAGAGTGCTGTGGATTCATTGGCGGCTTGGCAAGAACCCGCTGCATATCACCGGACTTGTCTTCGACACCTTCGGAGCAACGTGGTTACTAGGTACAAGAATAGCAAAATCCGAAATTGGTGTTGGGAGTTGGGTTCACAGCTTTCAGAACGAAAATTTCAACAGATACAAGAGCGGCTTTCGGATTTTAATCCGGATGCATACAATTACCTGTTCGGAATTCCTCTGAACAAGTGGACCCTCCTTGGAGACGAGGGAGGACGTAGATGGAGTACATTGACGACCAATATGTCCGAGAGTTACAACAACGTCCTGAAAGGTGTTAGGTTCTTGCCTTGCCGAGCTTTGGTACGCGCTACATTCATGAAAACTCTGGACTTGTTTGAGCAGGAACAAAGAAGTCCACGAGATGCAGTAATGCCATTTCTAGTGCCCGCTATGCCGCTTTTTGCGAATTGGAGAGTGCGGCCGCAAATCATAAGGTGAGATGTGCGAATGCGGCGGGATCTCTGTACGAGGTGACAACGGGTCTACGGGCGAGTGGTAGAGGGGACAAAACGTATGTGGTTTATTTATTTATTGTATAATTTTAATTTTTTTTATTTTTGTTCATTAAAATTTTTAGTTGTTTATAAATATAATTCAATGTGTGGAAAAACATGTGTAAAGTTTGGTTCGACGAGAGGCGTTGTCGTTTTCTGAAGTGGCAGACACATAGGAAACCATGCTCTCATGCTATAGCTGTGTGTCGGCAACT
The DNA here is from genome assembly GCA_902706635.1 of Striga hermonthica. Lineage (NCBI taxonomy): Eukaryota > Viridiplantae > Streptophyta > Magnoliopsida > Lamiales > Orobanchaceae > Striga > Striga hermonthica. Next base: position 829,422 of record CACSLK010027831.1, on the reverse strand, counting down.
TAATACTCCACCGAAGTTATTGTACGATCCCTGCTTTTGGACGGAGAACTGGGTAGCTCAATTTTCTAATTGGAGTTTTGTTCCGATTGGTGATCCAGACACATGGCCGCTGGTCGGATGGACCTTACTACCACATTGGGAGAGGATGATCACGAAGGCTGGACCCGGTCGCACGCAAACGAGGCGTCATCGCATGCAAATGGATCGTCGGGCACGCCGCCGGAATGATAGAGGACAGTGTAGTAGATGTGGTGATACAGAGCATTTTGTGGATGACTGTCCGTCCTAACATCCTCGCACTGATAGATCTAGACGCCGTGATGAGTGGGGAAACTAGATTTGTTAGTGTGTATCTTTTTTATGTGGGACTATTTTTTTTATTGTTTACTTTGATTTGTTGGACTATGTTTGGATTATATATTTTTGTTATCTTGGGCTGTATATGAGTTGGTTTGTTTGTGTTTTTTTTTTTTTTT
>CACSLK010027831.1:806997-822071 GCA_902706635.1 Striga hermonthica | reverse complement strand
TTTTTTTTTTTTTTTTTTTTTTTTTTTTTTTTTGGTGTTTCATACTAATTATTATGAATTTTAATTACAGACGTCTGCACTGTACGGGATTTATGGCGGATTATCCGATATGCAACCATATCTGCCTCAAATCCCTCCAGAAGCGCAACTCTGCTTCCAACAGTCGTACAACTATGCATACTCTTCTCTGACTGTTGGGGGCCAGGGTGTTCCACAATGGGGGCCGTCCAGTCAAGATTTCTCCCAGGACGAATACATTCCCCCCATGAGGACACAGTCACACACCGTCAGGCATCAACCCGCCCCCAACATTGGTGGGGTAGAAGATCTCGGGTCCGTCCCCACGCTCAGCCGTCTACCCAGCCCTTCCCACCTCAGCCGCCCCAACCCTTCTCACCTCAGCCGCCCCAACCCTTCTCACCTCAGCAGCCGTCCGCCCAGACTACTACATACCTCAGCCGCCCCAGCCCTTCCCACCTCAGCAGCAGTCCGCCCAGGACTACTATATACCTCAGCCGCCCGAGCCTCAACAAGGTGAGATTTTTAAATTAACAATTTTTTTTTTCCAGTCCAATTTATGATTTCTTTTTTCCAATTGAATTACTCAGATGATGAAGAAGATGACCAAGCTTTTCAAGCTGACACGCTTCTTACACCTCAACCTCAAATTGTATATGCTCGGAGGGGGTCCAGACAGCGCAGGCCTCCGAATCCATACACCCCTAATTAGTTAGTTGTGATGAATTCGTGGATTTTGTGTTTCATTTTCAAATGTTGGATTGCATGTACAAACTGAATTATATCGTTTTGTATATATTGTTTGTTTAACAAATGATTGTGTTTTTTCATTTGTTTCGTTATAGTGTATGTTGGATTATTATTGGGCGGATATGTTGATATTAGTTGCTCGAACAAGTACATTTGATTTTTGGGTAAATTTGATTTTACCAATTTTTTGCAATTTTTTTCTTTTAAAAACGTACTTAACAAATACATTTTACGTTAAATTAAATTTAAAATATGAAAATAATTTAAAACGTATTTCATAACCCTTCTTCTTTTCTCTGCCTTTTCTCTACTGCATTTAGGAATAGCAGATGCGCGGTCAAAAGCATGGCCTCAGCAATCATGATATTGAAGGATGGGACCTAAACGAAAAAAGGTTGGTGGATTTTCTGAAAATCATTTTTTAGATCTAACCAAATACGTTTCCATGATTAAAAAAAAATTAAAAAAAAATATCTAATTATTAAACGTATTTATGAAATACGTTCTTCTGTTTTAAAAAATTCAAAAAAAAAAATAAAAAATATAAAACGTATTTTGTAAATACATTTCTGTAATTAAAAACAATTCAAAAAAAATATTTTTAAAACGTATTTAAGAAATACGTTTTCCTGTTGATTAATTTACTTAATTAAGATAATTAATTAAAACTTTATTCAAGAAATATGGTTTTTAATTAATGTTTCTAGAAAACGTATTCTTTGAATACGTGCTTTTTATTTTCGTCCACCCATTTTTTTTTTTTTTTGTCCACTTATTTATTAGTTTTTTTTTTTTAGTAGAAAATTCTTCTAATAAAACACCTCCTTAGCATACAAAGAATTACATGCCCATTTGTAGGGCATTGAAAGTACAGATTTTTAATTTACTGCCACCAGTATTAGTCGTTGATTTTCAATCACCGAAAGACCGAATCCAGTCGAGCAAACGAATCCATGTTTTCCCGCAAAGCCGGGATAAACAAGCAAGATGAGGAGGGATATTGGATAACAAGACCAAAAAGCCCATAAGATTGTAAATTAAGACACTAAATGCATAACAAACAAGATATTTTCTGTGCATGGAAGAAGCTACAGACCTTCCCTCAAGACATTTCACCTGATCAAAAAGAAACTAAAAGGAGGAAAAAAAAAAGAAAAAAGAGTAAAATGATGTTATCCATATTTACAACAATCACCTTGCACTAGCCCCATCAGCCAGAATCGAGAATATCATTCAACGGTTAGCAGACGAGCAGGAGCTGCACATTTCACGCCACAGGAAGCCAAGAAAACGTCCATCATCGAAAATTCACCCAAAACCCCATGGCTCTCTGTAAAAGAAATGCACCTTAATAGCAGAATTTTTTTCGTTGTTAATGCCAAACAAGCCCCACCCATTGAAGGAAATTCTCTGCATGGTGTTGGCTCCTCTCAAAAAAAAAATTCCCAAAAATAAACCAACTATTTTAGCCAAAAACTCAGCTGTCCTCATCAACCGCCCCAATATACGTGAGGTCCGTCCTTCTCACTCTCACAGCCCCCTTGAGCCAATTGCACGCCTTCAAATTCATATTATCACCACTTATACTGGTTGAGTTGGCTGAAGGAGGGCCCAACCCGGTCCCATCCTCCAGAAGAGTCCACTGATCGATAATATCGGTGTCAGTATCCTGTTGTGGCTTGCTCTTCAGATTTGAGGACGAGCGAATGGAAAGATTTCTTTGAGGAAAAGGCAGGTTTGAATTGAATTTGGTCACAGTATTGCTTGGCTGAAGACAGGCGAGGGCATTGAAGGACACTGATGGTGGCTTGCAAGGGACAGAACAGTTGAAGTTTGGGAAAATAGTTGGCATTGCAGTTTGGATACGCCACCGGATTATCTCGGGCAATTCCATACGGTTCAACTCTTTCTGCATTAATACAAATATGGATAAGACATGACGTTCCATGATTTTAATATTACACAGCGTGAAGTTTCAACGTTCCTGTGCGAAAAAACTACCCTTCAGTTTCGGGCTAAAAATAGAAAAACCAAATCATTAAATTTACCATCCCCTTTATATTCTAAACTTGCAATCTCGAGAAAGCGGTAATTGCTAGGAGTACAAAGACCAAGGTTTAAGGAATTGTAACTTTTAAAAATAACTGGATTTCTTTTTTTTTTTTTTTTTGGTTGGTAGTCAGGCAAAATCTCAGGGATATTCTAGTAGTAATATATAATTAATATTGTTAGGAGGTGGGGCGATGTCAAACCTGCATGTTTTCTGCAACTTCATGATCAAAAGCGGTGTATCCCTTGCTGGGCTGGGTGTCCTTGGATTCAGACTTGGGCTTCAACCAGCTGGGCTGGTGACAGCTTAGCAACACATTCAGTACCAACAATAGACAGTCGAATATACCTTTCCCACATAAAAGTTCGCCATCAGCAGAAGTTTCCTTGAGATATTCCAAGTCTCTTTTTGGCGTAACAAATGATTGACTATTGACAAAATGGCCAGCATCTTCATGCACAACCCTGCTTCCAAGGAGACGCAAAAGAACTGTAGCAAGACCATACCTCATATTCCGAACTGAAGGCTCCCTAAAAAGCATGCAGTAGGAGATAGTAAATGATTAAGTATCAACGAGCATCAAAATAGTTATTTTTTTCAATGAACAAGCGAAAAGGACAGCAAAGCGAGGTTCTACATTTACTGATCAAGCACACAAACCAAGAAATTAGCCTTTGAAAGTTCACTGAATCAAACAGCCTGAAATTATAGGCAATTCATAATCCCTTTTATACAACATACATCAAGATTTTTCCAGAAGCACAGATATATCATAAGATTTGACCAGCAATCAAAATCAAGGACAGTCAACTGTAGCAATATTTTTGGTCACAGAATTCAAAGGTGAGAACAAACTAGCACAAATTAAAAGACCAGCTATGACCATTTGAGCAAACAAAAGGATACTGCCAGAAAAGAAAAAAAAAATGACTATGAAGGACACACAGTCAAAGATAAAATATATCACAATCGGACAAATAACATCTCACTCACACGTGCCTGGCTGTCCGAGCACAGGCATCACAATCAAAAAGTAAAATTTACCTGTCTGCACAAATAATTGGGAGCAACCTAATCAGGAACTGCAATCTCAGAGTCATAGATGCCCGCAAAGCTGCAGGAGAAGGAGGAACAGTATCAATTGATCCAGTCGACTGCCTCGATATTCCTGGACTCCCACTTTTTCCACTTTTTCTGTGGCTACTTTTATTTGCAGGAGTTCCGACTGCAGGACTGGGAGCCATAGCTTGCTTGCCGACTCCACAAGTAACTGCATTTATTTGTTGCTCGATATTACTAATTTGCTTGATCATTTCACTTGCAAAATTATAACGCTGGTCATCCGAGCCTTGATCCAGACACGGACGGATTAGCTCAACAAGAGCTCTTTCGGTCACGTGCTGTTGACTGACGATAAAGCCTTCAACATCCAAAGCACCCAATCCTTTTCCACATGAGTTTGAATCTGCTCCTTCATCAACAACTTCCCCTTCTTCTAGGGCGCAGCCTTCAGATTTCCATTTTTCGCCTTTGTTAGCTAATAAGTTAACATCAGAAGAGCACCATCCCCATGGCTTGCAGTGCTGGGGTTTTAGGGAGAGTTCTTTAAACTCGGCAGCAATATTTACAACCTTCTGCCGGATCGATTTTTTCCCATAAAGAACTTCAGCACCTCTCAGTAGCCATTTTGCTTGAGACAGCATTGAATCCTCGAGCGATTTTCCCAAGAGATGGACAAGCTCAGAAAACAAAGGAGCTGCATCGGGCCTGACCAGTAGCCTGGTGAGAATAATTTGAATGAAGTTGCTCTCACTCTCAGAAGCAGTACTTTTGTCCGGATTAGGTGCGAGAGACTTTATGGCCTCGATCAAGGAGATATCAATCTCCATCTTCTCATTGATTGCCTGCTCGTTGAGTAGGAGCCTCAGCTCAATCCACTGCCAGTGAAATCTCGCTGGCTGCAATGTATCCAACACATGCACAAGCTTGCTCATAAGCTTTTTCACGTTTTCCCCACACTGTTTTTTCAACAAACCATGCCCGCTAACCCTATTCTTGTCAGCCATTGGTAGAGGCAATTCACATTCTATGAGAGAATCCAGGAAAAGTCTCGAACGGAGAGGAACCACGGCGGCAGCTTTCAAATTAATATCAGCACCACTAGCTTCTAGCAAGGAAACAAATTCAAGATCAAGGTTATCTTCAGCTACGAGTTCATACAGGACATAAGTGTCTCTCAGACATATATCACGAAACGGCAGGTGCTTTATAACATCACCCATACATGTGATCAATAACTGATACAATTGGTTGAAATCTTCACGTACTCCAAAGCATGCATCAAGGATGGGTTTCCATACAACAAAAGCAAATATAGAATAGGCAGGAGGGAAAACCACATTCAATGACAGTGTTCGCTGCATCCTAGATAGAGCTACAATTGAGGCTTCACCTAAAAGATCCACAATAAATCCATCGCAAACAGTTCTGCAATTCCCCACGAGGACCCTAAACCAGTTCACAGAAACTTCAATCACATTATCCACTTTCAGAATCACCATGGAACGTGAATTACCATTTACATTGGACTTCAGACCCCTTGCAAACTGAATAAGATCCAGCCCTTCCTTTAATCTAAACAGACTCACCATCCTCTCTAGACTAGCTACTCCCTGCAGAATTGAACCAATGACAAGTGCACAAACAGCACAGGATATTCTAGCTGCTCTCCCAAGAACTGTTGATTTGTTTGAAGTTTCATTTGATAAATTAGAACTGAAATCGTGAGTTTCTGGGGACAACTGATATTGACTTCGAGCCCCCTTTCCAGGGGCAATAGCTTGCATAAGAACTGAAGAAGCTTCCGTAGCAAAAGCAACTTCAAAGACCCGGCTCTGGCGTTCTCCAAGAGCTTCCTTCAATACGCGCAAGCAAGTGATATGAATGCGTAAAATGTGCCGTGCAAAATTTAACGAGCCGGAAGGTGGAGACGAATTTAAGCTATTAGTGCCCGAAGTTAGGTCAGGAATTTTAGCAACAACCTGTCCAACATTATTAACGATTGCTGCAACAGCCGAAGACACCAGAGAGGGGTCACCTTCCTGAGCGGCCCCACCAGTTTGCCTCATGCAGTCCATCAATCCAATCACTATTTGCTTAGCCATCTGGTGGCTGTCCTCCCACTTCTCGGCCATAGCACTTCTGTTAGAGCCATATCCAAAAGGCTTCCTATCTTTTGTATAGAAGTATTGGAAAACTTCATCTATATGTCTGTTCACTATTTCTTTCATGTTCAGACCAACTCTGGACATTCGGACGCTACTAATCTTTTGACGGAAATAATCATCAGGGTCTTCAACTCCGTTTGGGACACAGAAGGGAAATCCGAAGTCCCCTTCAGAAGATCTTCCAGATTCAAGCTCGGAACTAAGTCTTTTATCACTTGTGGATGTAAAATTCTTTTTCCATTCAGCAACACTAGCTGCATTGCCATACTTCCTCAGGAGGTGACGGGCGTAAACCATGGATGGCAAACTAGAAAGTCTGCCGTTAGATGCCAAGACTGCTGCAGCATGATGCATTGCGAGAGACAAGGTTTCAGGAATTAGATCAGCAACAACGATTACATTTTCATACCTGAAAGCGAGCAAATATCAATTAACAAGACGAATAAGTAAAAATTGATTGATATTTTTCTGGTAACTCATCGGCTAACCGCTTCTAAAATTATACTACACAATTTTTACTTTTTTCGGCTAGCAAATGAAAAGTTAAAAATATTCTTTTATTTGGAAATTAGCTAGAGCCTAGAAAGTACTTCGAGCACCAAATATGCCTATAGAATTACCAGAAAGAAAACGACATTACTATCAGATTTCATACAATTCTGAAAGTGCTCTTATTGTTTTTCTTCAAACTTCAAAGCTAAATTGCTAGCTTATGTGAGAGCCTAAAGTTAAATCCAGGCCTTTTTTTTTCTGGAAAAACAAAAAAGACAACGTGGACAATAGGATACTTACCCATCATTAACAGTGGCTAATAAAAAATCACAAGAAATGTCACATTGGCAAGAGAAGGATTGACACAATAATATACAGGTTTATCATATTCGTCCCCTAAGTTTCAGCCATTAGTTCATTTAATGGTATGGAGATCACTATAAGATTGAGACGGTTGACTAATAAACAAAGACTTAAAAAGAAACAAAATAAACCAACCAATTGGGATAAAGCTGAATACAGAAAATTGCAAGTGTAGAAGCTAAGCACACCTGCGAATACATGATAAGAGAAATGCCTCCCCTACTTCACATGCATGGTTTTCAGCATTCCTAGAATGCATGAGAGTGTTCCTGTTTTGGACGATAGAACTCATTTTGCTTGAAAGCTTAGGAAACAACCAAAGAAGAAACCTTGCAGCAGACACTATTTCATCACAAACGTCCAATATATATAAAATTGCTGACAGTTCATTTTCACCAAGTCTCCATCTCAAGGAGTTCTGACCATCAGCAAGTGCCATTGGCCTACCATATGGGCCACCCTTGGCAGCAAGCTTTTCACTCTCTTCAATAAAACGCTTAACAACGGATATCAACCATGCAGCCACAGTCCTCTTGTTAACAAACCGCTTCTTCTTCAGAATTTTTCCAATTAAAAGAATATCCGCCGAAGGTGGTTTTCTGGACCCCTCTACAGATTTTGAGATGTCATCAAAACCAGTTCTATGATGAGGACAATCTATCCGGCTTTCACATACATGGCTCGTTGATGCTCCTTGACTGCCTTCAATCCGAGCATCGGCTAACTGTGCAAGAGTTTGAGTTTTACGGACATTTTTCTGCCTACCTCTTGATGACTGTTTGGCAGGCTTGGGGGGTGGCTCCGTTCTGGAAGATCCCACATATTTTAGTCCCTTACTTGCCCACCATAACTCTTCTTCATCTGCTGGCCATGAAGTCTTTTCGTCATTTAATTTCTGTCTTTTCATTCTTTTGCATTCTTCACATCCTGATATTTCTTCACTGGAATCGACTCCATTAGTAGGACCACCGGGCCTCTTACTGCTCCCTCGAGCTTCATCATTTCCAGTGTCTAATCGACATACAGACGTGGGTAAATGCAACAGAGCACAAATTGAATCCTTTAATTCTTCAAGCTTGAAATCCACGTCAATAGAAGATGGTGAACCACTTCCACCTGTGAGACTAAATGGATGTTTCTTTTGCTTAACTGAACCAATTGCATTGGCAGTAGATTTTTTATGTTCAAATAGCCCATAAAGCACCAGTCTCCGTTCATTTGAATAAATATCCATTACCTCCACTGTGCTTGGTGTTCCAATTGTTTGTTCTATAGCATCGCAGACATAAGAAGCAGGCAATTCCTTCAAGAGTTTGCAATGTCTTTTTTGCCTTTCCAATTCAACCATAGGCCCATTCCTTTCCATGATTCCACTTATAATCAGCTGTCTGACATATGCCTGAGGACTAAAAATGCCAGATTCAATCAATTCTCTAATCAGAAGCTGCAAGCGCTTGAAACCTTCTCCACTATGCACTTCATGCTGATCAACCCAACATACCATAATATCATGCAAAGGTCCAGGACTCACGGAGATATCAGAAATACCTCCACTTCTCTGCCTCTCGGAAGGGCGCAGATTCGGCATGTCACTCATCCTCTGTTTTAGAAGTCGAATTGCTATGTATATCCGAGACATGTCTCTTTTACCAGTGAACTTCACACCTTGAGGAGGTGTGGCACGAAAATCCCTAAATTCACAAGTCGCCCACTCGCATATAAAAAAGATAGAGCAAACTAAAGATGATGCTACAGTACTGATGTGCTCCAGTGACGTATATAAGAAGGGGCTCACTTGTGAAATCCAGCTTTCAGCCCAAGCTCCATACCACATATTTTCAAAGAGCAATTTGTAAGCAACCCCAATATCTCCATGCATGACAGCTTGGTCCAACACTCGCGAGCCTTTAGCTACATTATGTCCAGAATGATTAGGTTTGGCCGCTCTTGATAAAGTCTCTGCACATTTTTGAATCAAGGATACGATGCCAAGAGAGGATGATGGCTCAGTCTGAGCATCTCGAATCTTATCTTTACAGACACCATTGACTTCAATTTGACTATTTTTCACTCTCCTAGCATCCTCAGTCATTTTGGATAAGAAATGTCTGTCATTCACAGCATCACATAATACACATGCTGGCAGAGGAAAACAATCCAAAGCAACAAAAGTGTCCGGAACAGCTAGTATTAAATATCGGACCATCTCAATAAGAGCAGTAGTTGTATACGCACTTCTAGAATTATGAACAAGATCAGAACCCCCTGGAGAAGGCTCTCGTATGAAACGAATGGCTACTCCAACCAGACTGCGCACATACGTCTGTGATAAGACAACAGTTTCTATAACGCCATATATGATGGGCAGTAGCAACTGCAGAACACCAAGCAATTCCATCTCCTGCAGCAACACGAATATGGAAGTCAAAAGCCAAACAGAAATTCAAATTCATCGGTATTTCAGAAATCACATACAGCCCCTTAGTTACTAATTGTACCTTCAGTTGATTAAGAACCCAATCCGTAATCAAAGAAGGAATAAGAAGTCCTTCAGCATAGTGCCACTGAATAATCCTTACAACATACCACCATTTAGTGTTAAGTGAAGGCTCCCCAACATCCACGACAGACGAAAATGAATCACTTTTTTGCTGCACTGAACCAGCATAAACCATTTGTGATGACCGTTGTCGCACAGGCAAAGTTGAATGAGAAACATTTCTTGCCATGAATTCATCCAAGAGGTACTGCAAGTATTCAATAACATCTTTTGTCCACAGCTCTGAACGTGACAATTGAGTTTTTTCATTGACACTCAATGATGAATTAGAAAATGCCCCACGAACCTGTGATAATTTACCATGTGATTTCATTTGCATTAAAATAAAAACAAATTAGTTCAGAAAAAACCTCGTAATCACTGCTCCACAAGAACAAACCTGATTAAGGTAATTTACTTTGATGAACCATGTAGCTCTCAATAATGGAACATTATTTTTTATAAGGATTTCAAACAGAGATTTCCTTCTATAACCATGAGGAACATGGTCAGCCAATAAGCGCAATCTTTTATGCGGTTGGGATAATCCCTGGAAAGAAGATTAAAGATTTAGGAGTTTTTTATACACTTAAACATTTTGAGGTATGGGAAGATGAAATATAACACTAAGAAGCAACAAAATTTACATAAAGTTCCAAATGAATAAACATTAGATTTACGGATTTCATCCAACCGAAACAAGAAGATTACCAAAACAGTAGGAACTCTTTAGATTGAAGGAGTACGGTACATCTAAGAAACAAGGGCATCATGCATCTTAGTCTCACCAATTATTTTTTACAGTTCCATTCAGATAATCACCAAATCAATTTTACCAAGGAGAACGGAAGTTACTGAAGCCCAGTCAAGATGCACAACAAAGTTCAACAGGACCCTCTTGCCGTTAAAAGAAAGTACGACGCCTCATCAAATAACAACATGCAACATTCCAAGACCCTATATCATGTGATACAAGAGTTAACCAAATAAATATGGTTAACATAGACCCTGTTGGAAAATCTTCAAGGGTACATAACAATATCAGTCTATTTTAAAATATGTGATTTTATACTCATCAACCACAAAAAGCAGGAAACTATCTAAAGTCTTAAATGAGGACAGGTTTGACAGTTGCATTATATTTTCCTAATTTTTAAAGGAAAAAAAAAAAAAAAAAAAAACCTCAATCCATTTCTTCTTGAAGTCTTCCCCGCATGGTCGAAGATCAGGGAATGCACCATACTTAGTGACTGATGAACCAGAAAGTGGGACCCCATAAACTTGACCTGCCTGCATATCAAACATACAATCTAAACTTAATATCCGGAAGGCATTAGAAAACAAAAGCATTGGTCTAAGGAAGCAAAACACTTTATTCACAAGTAATGAAATAAGATATTTTTCTTCCCCTTCAGAGATGAGCAAAGGGAATATATGAAGACCTTTCTTTTCTGCATACGAGACTCATTGATAGCTCTATGACATTTTCTGATTGCCTGGAGAAATTAAGAGTTCAATAAGCTTGATACCGTCTTATAATCTTATATGCCTCATAAAGGCACATCATGGCTATAGCAGTGAACACATAGGAGAAAAAACAGCTCATTAATCCTCCTAGTGTATGCATTACTTCATACCTCTTTGCACTTAATAATTACGGGCTTTGTGAGCACTGGAACCTGAGATAGTGAGATTTCTCTAGCTTCCTGATCAATTTTCACCACAAAGAAATTCAAAATTTTATCCCAGAAGGCGAGACAAGGAAATCATTAGCCAAATATTTGCATAAATACCTCAAGTCCTTCAACAGCTTCTCTATAGCCAGATTGCACATACTCCCGCGTAAGTGTCTCCTCAGGACAGTTTGGAGTCGGCGGCTGGAAGTCAGGTGGTCCAAGTCTATTATCATAGGAAACAACAGATGTAGTACGGTGCAAATTATGATAACATGCAAAACAAAGCTGAGAACAAACATGTATGTGATTCTTAAAAAGGTTCGGAAGGATAAACAATTTACACTAGGAGATCATAGCCTTTCTACTCAATTGACCCACAGGTCATTCGTATGGAGTAGGAGATCAACAAATCATAACTTTCCCCCACATACCTCTTTACAGGCCGTAAAATTGAAAAAAAAAAAAAGGAACAAGGAAACGAAAGATAATAACAAAAATAATTCACGTGTCACAGCAATTACCGGGAATTCAACTGTTCCTTTTCACACCTCACTTTGTATGGTGCTGGTGGGGATGAGCGCCTGAGTACACTAGATAAACCAACCAATTAAGCTTAAAATTTCAGATAATTAGTTACTTGTGATTTAAAGTAGAAAGTATGGTTTTCAGAAATAACATTACAACAAGAAAATGAAGAATGCAAATTAATAATTCAGCTCAACAATTTTCAAGTATCAATAAATGTAATTGTTTATACTCGCAAACACAACAAGAAAAGATGCTTCAAGTTTTATGAAGCTCCCACCCACCTCAATAACATAGTTTCTTCTTATAAACCTTTAGTTTCTTGTTATAATTATCAAAAACTCATCCATCACAAGTTACCACTTCATTAAGTACTTAACTTTCAACTGTCACTTATCATAAAACAAATGAACTCTTAAATAAATTATCTGTAAGACACAAATGTCAAAGTCAATACTTTAGATGCTTCACTCCCACCAACAGTGAACTGAACAACGATGAAAGATTCTTTTTTTTCTTTTTTACATGAGTCCGTCTAAACAATGTAAGCCACTTTCGTTCACATTTTATTTTAATTATAATGTTCACAGAATGTGACACAGAAATTTAATAAAGAGAGATCTTGAAAGGTTTAGGAGCTCATAATTCATTAAGCAACATCTTCAACTGGGTCTAATGCACACCTACAATAGCGTGACATAAATATTTCATAGTGGCATAAAACCAGATTATATAATGATGAAACTATCATCTGACATTCAACCAGGTCAAATCATCAAAACTCACTTCAAGTGAATCCACCATTGTGCCCCCCCTCCCCCTCAATTCAATCATGTAAATACCCTTGCGGTAGTAATAACCAAAAAAAGCAAATACCTTGGGTTCAGAGAGAAGGTTGGTGGTACAACAGGTGATTCAGCACGGGACGCATCCCTTGCTTGAATCCCCCCAAAAGCACTGTTATTGACTGCACTAGTGCAGCTTCCTCCATGATACCTTTGCATCTCTTTCGACAATCATCTGCATGCTGCCACCAGCATCAAGGTGCAGCCAAATATATGCTCTGCCCAATCTGTGACAGCAGCCTGCCGCCTCTTCAGAACAATAATTCATTCAGTACTTATCAAGAAACGTCGAAAGAGCAAAGAGCTTGATGGATGAATGAGAAAGCAGCCATTGGATATTTGCAAGTAAAACGTGTGGTAGGAGTACACCTATTTTGGCATTTACAAGCAAGGAATTCATGCAAATGATTTCAAATGACTCACAACACAGTTAAATAAGCTTAAAAAACAAAACAGGGAAAAAATATTAAAATAGGAACCGAATTTACTAACATGCTAAAAAGATTTTCTGAAATTTTAGCTATTATTATATCTCCATCCAAATGAAGCCTAAGAGATTTAGCCGGTAATAAGAGTAAGACATAGGTTTCTTTCTGACTTATCCATGAACATCAATGAATATAGAAAAGCAATTTATATTGTCAGCGCAGATGACAATGTGAAAATACAAAACATGTAGAAATAAAACAATGTGGCCCATAACAATGTGACAATATTTGCTTAGGGGGAGCCCAAATATTAGAGGATCCAGATTTCTAAGACCTAGTTTTTACCATTTACGTTAAATAGAGAATGTGCAGATAGAAATGCATTTGACTATACTTTTCAAACGTAAAATTGGTAAAAACTTACATTGGTCAACCATGGCGCAAGATATAATTAATGGATTAGCAAATCATATGATTGTCGATTGAACAAAATACATTAGAAGAATTTAATGCAAAATATGAAGTTGGTGATGTTTCATCCAAAAATGCTATAAGAATAAGTTTAAAGTGAAAAGTAACAGATTACCATATTTTTTATGATTTATTGTAGTGAATCTTTTTATTAATGCTGATACATAAATTTTACTTTATTTTCGAAAGGGGCTCCAAAATTTATTGATCGGTCATGACAGCGAACCCAAAATTTCTTTCCACTTTAACAAATTCACAAGTTATTAAAGTCCAGTTTCATTCGGATTTAACTATCTAAAAAAGAATAATAACTCATTGCGCTAGCCGACAAGCGCGAGCATATATTTACACATGAACTGATAACATGAATCCAGTGCACGCAATTCTATTAATATTTATTCGTTACCACAAAAAACAGGAACATTGATTACTTCAAACAGCAATGTCGGTTATCCGTATTTCCCAAATGACCAAATCCCGAAAGGTGAAGTCAAGATTATCACGCATACACTATTTAAACTTACACAACTTCCCTGCAGCAGCTTAAAACATTCGATCAGACGAAAAGGCACAGGCACCACTAATGTTTCCACTTAATCAACTCCCACCTAAACTATCAAAATGCAATAAAGCTAACCAATTTTTACATCGTATAAAAACTAAATAAACTATAAATCAACAACCAATTAGTCCAACAGTGCAACAACAAACAAAAAACTGAAACGTACCTGATCAATAAAGATTGGGGATCCTACAAGTTAAACAAGAATATCACAGAGAATGAGTTGCGCTAGCGAGGTTTCAGGGGGTTCAAGATTCAATAAGGTTTCAAATTGAGCAAAGCTAGGGTTTTTCAGAGGCGAACTCAAATCAAGCAATTGGAGAGAGAACTTTGGGGAGACGAAAGGGAAGACATTTTCGATTCGAGCACCAAAAAATCTGTACTTTCTGCGAGATTAGGGATTCGAAAATCTGAGCAGGGGGAAATCAAATTCAGATGAATTTGGGGACTGTGTGTGTGTGCCGTTTTGTTGTTTTGTGTACGTATTGATGTATGTATGTGTTTTTTTTTTTGCTAGATATAGAAATAAGTAGTTTTAGAGAGAGATGGGAAGTGGGGTTCTGTTTTAGTTTAGTGCATTGTTTTAGAGAGAGAAAGGGGGTGTAGACTGAAGTGAAGAGTCTTTTCTGAGACTTGATTTTGGGATGATGGTTTGACTATTAGGTGTGATTGTTTATGGATTGAATTGGTTTTTATTTGGTTTGTTTTTAACTATAGTTAATTTTAAAAAAAAGTAGTATGGTTAGTTGTTAGTGGATATATTAAAATAATATTTAAATAAAATAATTAAAATTAATTTGATGTAAAGTAGAGAAAAAATGATTGGAAGTGATAGTTAGTTAGAGTTATGTGAGTGGATGAATAGTGAATTAAAGTTGATTTGATGTGTAAAAATGATTGGTTGATATTATTTAATTATATTGATAATATTGAAGATAGTGGGGAGTTAAAGTTGAGTTAAATTTGAGTTTTGATTGGTTTTTTTACCATTCAATTTATAAACAATCACCCCAAGGCTGACGACAAAATTATGTGACTGTTGCAATTTTTATTTCTTTTTTTAGGGCTTGATTGTTGGAATTTATTATTTAAATCAAAAAAAAAAATTAACTGGACAAAAAAAAAAAA
>CACSLK010027831.1:745155-758274 GCA_902706635.1 Striga hermonthica | reverse complement strand
TTTTTTTTTTTTTTTTACTTATAACATTTTATTCATTATAAAAATTATGTAAAAATTTAGAAATTATTATGTTATAAATTAGAATTTATTATTATTATGTTAGAACTTAAAACTTATTATGTTGCAAATTATAGTTGATTATCTTATAAATTAGAATTATTATTATGTTAGAACTTAGAAATTACTATGTTATAAAATAGAATTTATTATCTTACAAAATTTATTATTATTATTATGTTATAACTTAAAAATTAATATGTTATAAATTTGAATTGATTATCGATTAAAATTATTTTCTACATTGAAAATTTCCACTTCTTGATTAAAAAATCAATATAATAATTTCATATAGTTCCACTTATGATTATACAATATTACAAACTAATTAATTAATAAAATTATACAATTTTTTGAACTTATATTAGAATACTAATTACTATCAAACTCATTAAAGGTAATTTAATCATTCAACGCTCATTAAGGGTATCTTTGTCATTAATTATAAACTCTAATCACTAATGGGCCCCACCACAACCACCAAACACAAATACCTATCTCTCTCTCACAGTGACACACAGTAACACGCACTAAACTCATGCCAGACGCACACTACACACACTCAATGGTCAGATCCGTCGATCCTCTGGTAAAAAACCGAATCGCCACCGCAACAAACTACCGACACTCACCGCAACAGACTCCTCGACTTCCGGCCAAGACCTGCAACATGGCAGAGGCTAAATATGTGGCCCGACCGTGGAATTATTTTCCGGCAGAAGAGGCGGAGGAAGATGAACGGCAGAGATCTGACGTCGACTGTGAGTTGGCAATGGCCGGGGTCAAGGAATGAGAGATAGACTTCAAGCACCTCGTCTCAGTCTCAGATGCAGAACACTAGCGACCTGGTGGGAAAAGGTGCGCAGCGACGGTCGGCGGGCAGAGGATGGTAGGAGGACGACAACGTCAACACGTTGGGAACGGTGGACAATGGACAAGGGGCTGCATGAGGAGCGAGCTACCGCCGACAGTGGAGAACTGGCCGAATCTATCTCAGGCGACTTCGACATCTGGAGAGTTCGGTCGAGGGCGACGTCGAGGCAAGGGTGGTGGAGATTCAGACGCTGGACCTCAGGTAGTGGTGATCGGCGGTGGGCTAAGGATGAGCAGAGAACTCACAACATGTTCTGGGTGTGGGGGCTTCACTTTGAGAATTTGACAAATTGAAAGGACCCATTTGCAATTTTATCAATTTTATTACATTACATCTCATTCATTGGGTTAAACATTCATTTATAAAAACACTCTTGCACAATATTGATTGATAAAATACACAATAACAATACACGAAATGTACAATATTGTTTGGTGATACACGTTAAAAAAGTATTATATTATTATGAAATTATATAACCGTCGTCGCCTACATATTTAGAAGTTTATAAATTTACCAATTAGCCCACATTATACCAAAATATCCTAATCGAAATTATTGAGTTGAGATTTTGGAAAAAAATGGACGACTTTTTTTATTTAGGTATACGGTGCATTCTTGCAATCAGTAACGTGCAATTCATGTAACACTATTGGGCATACATATATTTTTAATGATTTGTCTCAAATCAATCTAAAACGTAACAGAAATAATCGATTTATTTGATCAGTTGAAAAAGTATTGTAAATATTCAAAATAATTTATTATTTATATTATAAAAATATATTGAGTATTTTAAATTTTATATCTAATATATTTATATTAGTTTTTGGTTCTATGGATACTGATGTGCATTTCGGGTAACAATATTGTGCAAATATTTTTTTTTTTTTTTTGCGTAATGCAAGTTTAGACAGATGTAATAATGTGTATTTCAAAATTCATATTATTGTGGAGTCTTATATACACTAATGTGCATATTGTTCAACATTATTAAGCAGAATATGATTTTTGCATTTTGCAAAGTTGATTTTTTTATTTGCAGTGTTTTTATTCATTATTTAATTTATTTTTATAATTTTTTTAGCATTTTACATTTTTTTTAACATTTTAATTTATTATTTTAATATATATGTATAAAAAATATAAAAAATAGCATTTTTGATGTTATTTTTGTAGATTACAGATTTATCCCAAGTACCCGGTTGAAATATGATCAAAGTTCATGAAATTGAAATTAAGTCCCTAAACATTATCAATTTTCAATAAAAAAAACCCCACAATTCTCCTTCACTTCAACCATCATTCCCGCTGGTGAATCGTCCACGACATGAAACCTGCGCGACAACAACGGCGCCGACGAGTCGCACAGGCGGGACACAGCGCGGCCGCGATAGGACTTCAAGCAGCGACGGCGACATTTTTAGGCGGCGGAGAGCGGAGACGACGTTGGCGTTCTCGATATGTATGACGTCGCGTGAGATGTTGACAGGCTTGTAGATTTCATGAGCGGGTCTGTCGTGCTCAGCTACCGAAAAAATACAAGGTCGAAAAAGATCCGACGGGATCGATGCTGTGGTGACGATGCCGGTGTGGAGGTCGTCATCGGGGAGTAGACGGCGGTGACATATGAGATGGATGAACGTCGGCGCCTGCTGTGTCCGGTGGTCGTGCGGTGGCACCGGGTGGTGCGCTGTTGGGAGCACTTTACTATTTAGGTGTGTGTATTTCTGTGCGCAAGTGTGTGCATCAGTTTGTGTGTGTGTGTGTGTCTGTGTGTGTGTGTGAGAGAGAGAGAGAGAGAGAGAGAGAGAGAGAGAGAGAGAGGTGAGGTGACACAGAGAGATGTGATGTAGAGATTGAGAGTGATTTGTTAGTGGAGTGGGACCCACGTGATGGAATAGGTTTTGGAGAAATTTGTAACACCCCGCCTAAACTTACTAAAATCAGAGTAAATTTTTCGCGCTATAGAAGGAAAGCTCTGATTTAATTTTCGAAAACTCATATTAATTTTTAGAAAGTACTTTAATTTTAATATGCGAGATGCTACGCAACTTTAATCATTAATATCTTTAAACTACTAGGCATGCAATCGAGTATAACTCATTACTCTAAACAACTCAGGATTTAAGCATGCATAGACTGAAATTCTAAATACTAAAATACTGAAATACTATAATACTGAAATACTGAGTGCTGAAGTAAATGCAAGCATGCGTCAACAAAGCATAATAGTAACTCAAACATGTTCAAATATACATGACATGTTTACTAAAAATATCCTTGCTATGACCACCACCACATCATTGGCTCACACTCCACGCTCGACACCGTCACCTGAAAAATGGTTAGTGGGGGGCGTGAGCATAAATGAATCAACGATGCTCCACCAGAACCGACACTGAAATATACAGCTAATATAATAACATATCATGACATCGGCATATATGCAAGTACTTACTGGATCGACAGAAACGATATGATGATGAACATTTTATTGATAGATTAAACATTCATCCAATAAACACTTAAATCGACAAACTATCTATAGTTGCTACTTAACGGACTGCCTATAGCCGTTGCTCAGCTGACTGTCTATAATTGCTACTTGACTGGATGACTATAAACTGATGATCAACTCACTAACTATGATGGCTGCTCGACTGGCTGACTATAATTGTTGCTCAACTAACTAACAATAATGACTGCTCAACTGACTAACTAATTGTTGCTCAACTGACTAACTATAACTGCAACAACGTGAACTAAACATACATCTGATATGATAAACACATCACAACCTAAGCATACATATAATATGATGAAACACATCACAACCTAAGCATACATCTAATATGATAGAACACATCACAAATGCGTATAAATAAGTATATTGTCTATAACTGCTGCTCAATTGTCTATAACTGCTGCTCAACTGACTATCTCTAATTGTTGCTCAACTGACTAACAATAACGACTGCTCAACTTAGTAACTATAATTGTTGCTCAACTGACTAACTATAAATGCAACATCGCGAACTAAACATACATCTGATATGATAAGTACATCACAACCTAAGCATACATCTAATATGATAAAACACATCACAACCTAAGCATACATCTAATATGATAAAACACATTACAAATGCGTATAAATAAGTATATTGTCTATAACTGATGCTCAACTGACTATCTCTAATTGTTGCCCATTTGACTGTTTATAATTGCTGCTCAACTGACTGCTTAACTGGCGAGAAGGACACTAGGTCTTCACGCTCGCGATAAGCAGCTATAGGACCTAATCTGTAGGTTGTTGCCCATACTAGGGCAAAACTAACTCTTATGCACTTCTAATGTTGGAGCTTAACTCACAACTGCACTAGAGTCCATGATACTAACCGGGGATTCGAAACACTTGGTTATGACGACACCTATGTCTAGGTCAAAGACCTTTAGGGAAGAATTATTCTAACCTCGTCTAAAATTCAACTTAACTCAACGTTGTACTAGAATTCTTATCTCATCTTAACTAGCGTTCGGTTCACTTAGGTAAAAAGGATATATTCGCTAGGTAATTGCCCCTATTTTGGCGGACTCTTACATACATACCTCAGCCAGGATAGTGCGATTATAGAAATGTAGTACCTACTACAGGGTCCCCACCTGATATGCTGAACTACAAGTGTTGAATGCTTTGCAACTGTCAGAGGCTCGACTCTCTACAAGCTACAAAATATATAAGCACAAAATATATTCTAAATACTAGGCCTGAACTGAAAACTTGAATCTTATTGTTTGATCTGTCTAGGTTTGCTCGCTCGGCTTTAAAATAATTTTAAGGATTTACGAGCTGATTTTGAAAATTTATTGTCTTTGAGGCATACTAGAGTTCTCTGAAATATTTTTAAGTCTAAAACTATATTCTGACTGACTTTCAATCTAACTGGTTCAGAAAAATACTGAAAATCTCGGTTGACGCTCAAATCGATGTTCCGAACATGAACACCCGAATCGTCCGGACTGCCCGAACCAATTCGGCTGAACTGAAATTCCCTGCGAAATACATATCTAAAATTATATCTGAAATATATATGAAATTCATACTGATATATATATATATATGAAATACATATGAAATTCTATCTGAAATATATATCTAAAATTCTATCTGAAATATATATCTGAAATTTCTCGAACCGTCCGGACTGCCCGGACTGGTTCGCCTGAACTGCACCGACGGCTCACTCGAAGTCGGTCGATCATTCGCTTGACTATGTTCAGCTCGATTTGACCATGGTCCGGGTTCGACGTGGCAACTCGAGCCGGCACGAACTCGGCTGACACGGCGTAGCCGATGCATGGGTTTGAGATGGTACCACGGTCAATGACGCAGGGGCGTGCTTGGACCACGGCTAACGGAAATGGCGCATAGATGGTAGATCGGATGGACTCGGTGCACGGGCACGCACTCGGTGGTTTGACTCGGACTCTGAGCACGGGCACGCACTCGGTGGTTCGGCTCCAATGGTTTGAAGAGAGTCGAACACGTGAGCGGGATGAAGATACGCGTAAAAATTGATACTACGACGTCTAAAATTATTTAAACAGTGCTAGGGTTCGATCCATAAGACTCAGATCCGAAAATTACCCGGCTATCGAAACCGGTTAAAATTTGGGTTTTTGATTCTCGAAAATTCTAACTCATTTTAAGTTGATATTTAAATTACTAATTTCTATGTAATTTATATCGATTTTATAATCAACAACTGCAGCTAAAATCGTATCTGGCTAATATTCTAAAATATCGCGAATTAAAGTTAACGTCTCAAATTTTAATCTATATCAAACGGTGTCCAAAAATTAAGAAATTCGAAACATAGTGTCCTCATCATATACGTAGTCCATGGTCGAAATATCGCAACTCAATACAACTCTTAACCAATTCAACTAGTAATCGCTTCAACCGGTCAAATACTTCAAAAATCTCGTTCGTCCATCAAACGAACTCCAAATATTCTCAAATGCGCACCTAAACCTCCAGACATCAAAACTTATTTTATATAATTTATTTCATCATTTTATTGCACTTATATCAAAGGCTCGAACAAAATCCAGTTCAAGCTCGATAAATCCCATTAAATCCAGTTCAAGCATTTTTATGCCATGACTACCTGTCTGTCATTGAGTGAGCCCGTTGGTCCACCTCCACCACCAAATCCCTGAAAGACCTGGTTAGCTACCCCGTTAGTGGGAGTTCCGAGCTCACCTTCTTTATTTGTTCGGCATGCTACACCTCTTAGGGTCGCTGTTTGTTTCTGAGTTTCTATTGCCAACGTTGAGTTGACACCTATTGCCGGCAACGTTTCCTTCGGCGGGATGGTCACTTGTGACCACCCTGGCGAGGGTCCAGACCCAAATGCTATTTGAGTCCATGCGTCATCCATGTCTTGGCTATTTGAGTCCATGCGTCATCCATGTCTTTTATCAGATTCTTTTATGAATTTTCCCCCATCATGCTTCTCATATTCTTCTTCTTACTTAGTGAGAAAAAAAAATCATTCTCTTATATCCAGTAGAAACTGAAGGTGTCCCACAGACGACGTCAATTTGAAAAGTCAAATTGTCTCGAATCGCTCGACCGCTCCTCTCGAACCGGGTTATGTCTTCTCGATCACCGGTACCTGCAAAACACGCTGGGGGTAGTTCCAACGCGAACACTTCGATGCTCAAGTCACTGGGATTCGAGAGAAAACTAGTAAAGTAACGAGACAAAGTTTAATTTTGTGTCGTGTGTTGTTTTTAAATATAGAAAACATGTCCCCTTTATATAATGACAGTGAACCTGCCCTGCAGGACTCCTGGTATGATAGAGCTCCACTTTCGTCCATCTCTTTGACTAAGCATATCTCATATAACCGCCAGAGTCTCAGTCACACATGATTCCTTTGATTAATAGGACTCTACTTCCATACATTACATGAAAGTTTAATGTCTCAGTAAGCTAAGCAGCTCGGCCACTCACCCTTAGGAAATCTGTCCTTTACCTAGTCATGCATATGCCGACCTCCTCGGTCTGGCTCATCAGTCATCATTGTCGAGCTCATCCCGACCGTTCTTTACGTGGGCCTATAATAACACCTTAGATCCTGCAACTCGCATTGATGTCGTTCTCAACAACGAGATCAATACCCTTTTCTGCCGAGCTGGCCACCCATCACATGTCGATACTCACCGAGCTAATAGTACTATTCCATATCTTTTCCAGGATGGCAAGTCAACTGAACTCTTGTCGACGTCACAAAAGCTGTGATTCCTTTATGTTTTCTCACCGATCTGTTATTCTCCATCATGACCCATTTTTGCTCCATGTTATTTTATGTCGCATCACCTCTTTAACGGGCTCATATCATAGTAGCCATGCATATGCCGAGCTGATTTCTCAACACCCATGAATTTCTAATTCACCGGTCTTATTCTTCCGATCTGGTTTCTAATTGAGCTAATGAGATTTTGCAGCTATATGAGATGCAAAAAGTAGAATTGAAATGAGATTCTTAGAGTGAAAAGTGACTTGCTTCATTTTGCAGCTATATGAGATGAAAGCAAATAGGAATCTGCCTGTGCTGCGGAACGAAGAGAGCCTAGGTAACGAGTGTTAGAGGCAAGGACAACAGGTCTTACTCTTGTTTTGCCTTATGGGGTTATGGTAGTATGTCACATCAAATGCATATATTTAAAAAGTTTGTAAGAAAAAGTCTGCATTAAATGCTTCTAAAATTTTTTACTGTTGGGCTCCAATGCGCAAATGCGGAAGGTGTAAATTAAAATATCGATGTAAAATGGTGAACAATAATCCCAATCCCAGCAACTCAAGAATGAAAAAAGAAATCTCTTGCAATAAAACATGAATAATTCTTTTTCTGATGTTGAAGATCATATTAAACTGCGACCACAGAACATACTAAGAATATCCCAAATAAATATTATATGCAAGAAAGAAGACACCGAGATTTAACGTGGAAAAACCTTCAATGTAGAGGAAACAACCACGTGACAACCTCTGAATTATTTCTCTATATTTTCAAGATAATTACAATATCTTTTCACATTGCCTTACACTAGAAATGTAAAATATAGTGACCCAGTGAGATCCCATTCTTATTCAAATATTACAAACAAGGAATAATTTACTCAAACACTCTATTTTTCTCTCACAGAAAATCTAACACTCACAGAAACTAGATATTGTTTATGTTGTTTCTTCTCTTTTTCTTTCTTGCTTGTTGCATCCTTCAGCACTTGAGTGCTGCTATTTATAGAGGTGAGTTGTTACCAATTTTTCAAAATTGGCAACCCATATCAACCATTCATTACTGCTACAATTTAGTGAGAAGCTGTTGGTCAAATTTGATTGGCTGGATGCTGACAATTCTCCTCCTCCAACAAAATTAAGAGAAATATACTACAATTCTTTACATGCATATTATGCCTATCAACTCGAGACAAAGATGAAACTTTCCCCCTGTTACAACTTTCGTCATCATGTCAGCAGGGTTTTCATCAGTGTGAATCTTTTCTAACTTGAACTGTTGTTCTTCCACTACTTGACGTAGCCAATGATATCTAACATCAATGTGCTTCGTACGAGAGTGATACATCACATTCTTACTTAAATCCAATGCGCTTTGACTATCGCAATGGATATCGTACCTTTTCTGCTTCTTTCCCAATTGTTGAAGAAACCTCTTCAACCAAATCATTTCTTTTCTTGCTTTTGTCATTGCAATGTACTCGACTTCAGTAGTCGACAAGGCAACATATTTCTGTAATTCAGATTGCCAAGATACAGCTCCTCCTGCAAACGTAAACACAAGCCCTAAAGTAAATTTTCTACTATCCAAGTCACCTTCCATATCCGCATCTATATAACCTTCAAGAACTGGTTTTCCTTTACCGAAGCTCAAGAATTTATTTGCACTGCATTTTAGGTACCTTAAGATCCACTTCACAACTTCCCAAACTGGTTTTCCTTTACCGAAGCTCAAGAATTTATTTGCACTGCATTTTAGGTACCTTAAGATCCACTTCACAACTTCCCGATGGTTTTTCCCAAGATTGGAAAGATACCTGCTAACAACTCCAACCGCGTGAGCGATNNGTCTTGTACATACTATGGCATACATCAAACTCCGACTGATGAGGAGTATGGAACACCCGCCATAGCTTCTTTTCCTTCTTGACTCGTAGGATAACTTTGTTTGCTGAGTTTGATGTGATTGGCCAACGGTGTATTGACTCGATTTCATGTTGAATCATTTCAGAATCCGATTTACATACCGTTCTTGCGATAACCATAACATCTTAGATTTTCGGTCTCGCATGATCTGCATGCCCAAAATTTTTTTCGCCGGGACCACATCCTTCATATCAAAGGACTTTGCTAATTCCTTCTCGAAATCACCAATCAGCTTCATATCATATCCCACTATCAACATATCATCTACATATAACAAAAGGCTAATGATTTTATCACCTGGAAATTTCTTAACAAATACACAATGATCTGCATCAGTCTTTGTATATCCATGACTAGCCATGAACGAGTAAAATTTCTTGTACCACTCTCTTGGATCTTATTTCAGTCCATACAAGCTCTTCTTCAATCTGCAAACCATGTGCTCATTTCCAGTCTTCTCATCCTTTTGGTTGCTCTATGTAGATTTCTTCATCTAGGTCTCCATGATGAAATGCAGCCTTCACATATAGTTGTTCAAGCTCCAGATCCAAGCTAGCCACCAATCCAAGTATTACTCGAATCAAGCTCATCTTTACAACTTGTGAAAAGATCTCATCAAAATCTATTCCTCGCTTTTTGTCCAAATCCTTTCACGACTAGACAAGCCTTTTACTTCAACATATTGTCACCATCTTTCTTAAGCATGAACACCCATTTATTTTTTAAGGCTTTTCTGCCTTCCAGAAGCTTCACAAGCTCATAAGTTTTATTTTTCGCCAGTGAATTCATTTTTTCTTGCATAGCTTTCATCCACTGGGATTTATCCTTATGAGTCTGTACTTTTTCAAAGTTTTCTAGCTCCCCCTCTTCAGTGATGGTAATGTATATAGAACTAGGGTATCTCGTAGACGGTTGGATTTCTCGATTTGATCCCCTGAGCTGAGGCAGAGCTTTGAGGTGTTATTGCTCAACACCTTCACCATCACCATCTTCAATTTCTGGTTCATTATCAACTCCAAGTTCTTCATCATACTCTCCATCTACTGTGGCATCTCTAGGAGGTTTAACAGGTGAAAGATCCACCTTACCACCTGGTTCTCTAGTTTCTAGTCAAGCAGAATATGACATAGTTTCTTGCTCATGGAACACTACATCTCTGCTTCTGATAATTTTTCGATTTTCTGGATCCCATAACCTGTATCCAAATTTCTCATCTCCATAGCCCAGAAATATACAAGGAATGACTCTTTCATCAAGTTTTGTCTCTGTTCCTTTCTTACGTGAACAAAAGCTTTACATCCAAACACCTTTAAATGAGAGTATTTAACATCATGACCGGACTATACTCTCTCAGGGATATCATAGCCCAACGAAACAGATGGAGATCGGTTGATCAGGTAGCACCGTTAGAACAACTTCACCCCAGAATGGCTTAGGTAGCTTAGCCATTCTTAACATACACCTCACTTTCTCCATAATGGTTCTATTTATTCTTTCCCATACCATTATGTTGTGGGGTTCCAGGTACAGTCTTCTCATGCCTGATGCCATGATCAGCACAATAATTCTTGAATTCATGGGAAGTATACTCCTCTCCATTATCTGAGCGAAGACACTTCAAAGGTTACCAGCCTGTCTCTCCACCATAGAATGAAACCTTTTGAAGTACTGAAAAACTTGGTCATTCGTTTTAAAGAAGTACACTCACAATTTTCGTGAAACATCATCAATAAACGTCACGAAATATCTGCTACCACCGAGGCTCTCCACTTCCATGGGTCCACATACATCAGAATACACCATATCTAACACATTCTCTTTCAGATTCGAGGTTTCACTGAAAGACACTCTATGATGCTTCACAAAGAGACAATGATCACAAGGATTTAGTTTTGAATCTTTGGCAAATGGGATGAGGGACTTTCTTACCAAAATTTGCAATCCCTTTTCACCAATATGAGCCAGTCTTTTGTGCCACAAATTTGGCGAAGCATCATCTTCGACTGCATTAAGTCCACCTTTGATCAGCTTTACTTGAGTTCTGTACAATGTCGATCTCACTGTACCTTTAGCAGCTAACAATGATCCTTTGGTAAGCCTCCATGTGCCGCTACCAAAATTGTTAGTATAGCATGCTTGATCCAGCGCATGCACAGAGATCAGATTCAGACATAAGTCAGGTACATGTTGTACGCCTTTCAGTGTTATTATGCACCCAATATCAGTTTGAATGCACACATCACCAACTCCCACAATATTTGCAATGCTGCTGTTTGCCATCTTTACTCTACCACAGTCTCCTTCTTTGTATAGAGAAAAGAATTCCTTGTGAGAGGTTTCATGGTAAGATGCAGGTGAGTCAATGACCCATTCAACACATGAATCTGCAACATGACATTATTCTTCTTCAACAGAGAGCAACACCATTTCCCCATTGATCACAGGGGTTATGGTATTTTCATCGTTCTCTGATTTGTTGTTCTTTTCAGGCTTTGCAGTTTCTTTTGATATGCCCTTTTTCACCGCAGTGATAATACTTGAATTTTCTACTGGGTTCAGATTGTAATTTATCTCTGGATTTGTTATTACGGCCTCTGCTTTTACTTCTTCCCCTGGTTTCGGTGACCAGGGCTTGGGAGCTGCTTGCACCAGATTCTTTTGTTCTTGTTTTTCTTCATTAAACATACTGTCTTTAACTTGGGTCAAAGTCAGTTTTCCTTCAGGGGCAGAGTTGCTCAACGAGACCACCAGAGTCTCCCAGCTATCTGGTAAAGAACTTAAAAGTAACAACATCTGCAGTTCTTCATCAAGTTTCATCTCCATGGTAACGAGTTGGTTCACCATGTGTTGAAATTCATTCAGGTGCTCAGCAACTGATCTTCCATCCTAGTATTTTAAATTTACAAGTTTTCTAATGACGAAGGCTTTATTATGTGCAGTCTTCCTCTGATACATTTGTTCAATTTTGTTCCACAGAGTATGGGCTTTCGACTCTGTGGCAACATGGTGGAATATGTTGATATCCACCCATTGCCTGATTAAACTGACATCATTTTTATGTAATTTTTTCCAATAGTCATCCTTCACTTCATCTGTTTTGTTGTCTCCCTTTTCTTTAGGATCATATAGATCTTTGTAGAAAAGTATGTCCTCCATTTTTGGCTTCCAAATGGAGTAATTTGTTGCTGTTAGCTTCACCATGGTACCCACGTTTTTCTCCATTTAATTTACACTAGTTGATACAAAGCCCAGTTGATCTCTGATACCTCTTGTTGGGCTCACATGCACAAATGTGAAGGTGTAAATTAAAATATCGATGTAAAATGGTGAACAATAATCCCAATCTCAGCAACTCAAGAATGACAAAAGAAATCTCTTGCAATAAAACAACAATAATTCTTTTCTGATGTGGAAGAGCAGATTAAACTGCGACCACAGAGCATACTAAGAATATCCCAAATAAATATTATATGCAAGAAAGAAGACACCAAGATTTAAAGTGGAAAAATCTCCAATGTAGAGGAAAAAACCACGGGACAACCTCTGAATAATTCAACTATATTTTCAAGATAATTACAATATCTTTTCACACTCCCTACACTAGAAATGTAAAATATAGTGACACAGTGAGACCCCATTCCTATTCAAATATTACAAACAAGAAGTAATAGAAATGATACTCAACCTGGTCTAATTTTCTCACACTTACAGGATTGACTCAAACACTCTATTTTTTTCTCTCACAACAAATCTAACACTCACAGAAACTAGATATTGTTTCTGTTGCTTCTTCTCTTTTTCTTTCTTGCTTGGTGCGTCATTCAACACTTGAGTTGCTGCTATTTATAGAGGAGAGTTGTTACCAATTTGTCAAAATTGGCAACCCATAGCAGCCATTCATCACTGCTGCAATTTAATGAGAAGCTGCTGGTCAAATTTGGTTTTTTTT
>CACSLK010027831.1:705031-720153 GCA_902706635.1 Striga hermonthica | reverse complement strand
ACATTCCTCTCTGGGATCCTGTTCAATACATAAATGTACTAGTGCAACTAATCGGTTAAGACAAACCGTACGGTTGACAATACAACCGTTCTGATGGTTTGTTCAATTCCATCTAGGTTGTGAACCAATGATTCTTGTTTCGCAAGTAACTGATATAGTGATCTTCTGTACGCCCGATGATGACCTACTTATCTACATGCAAAACAACAGAACGTGGAACTTATTTAACCAAACATAATTCTCATCCATCAAGAAATAACAAGTGTAATATCCACTAAATCAAAGCTTAAGTATATAACACCAACACGAGTGTAGATCCCAACAAGATAATAAAGGCGCACTCGGGCTCACTGAGGCCAACGGCCCAAACAAAAAATACAAAAAAACAACACAGAACTACTGAACTACGAAACAAACAAAAAACACAAACTAAACTGCCAAAAACATGAGATAATAAACGAGCCCTTCCACAACTGCATCACCTAACCGAACCAACAGACATAGGCCGACCACTAATCCCGTAGCCAGAAGCACCGACCCCGAAACTGCCAACCACTCGGTTGCCTAACGGAATCGAAGTCTCAACCCCAGAATCACACTAGGCCGACCCGCACCACGGCCATAACACCCAATTGCTTCCGAAAAGGTAACGGAGTGCCACGACCCCAGCACAGGCCCCAATCCTGGAAGCTGCACAAAAACCACCACACCACTGCTGCAACACCCCGACCAACACTGCTGGAGGAAGAACTGAAGCACCTGCCCCATCGACCCAAAACTAGAGACCAGAGGAGGTGACCTTGAGCATCTACGCAGTCCCAGTCGCATAGAAAACCAATTCGCCGAGCAATCGAGCTGCGTCCCACCCTGGAACCGCACAACGTCTCCACCACCTCGCGACCGAGCAGCCCCCAATCTAATTTTACGGAACGACGCCAGAGCAGAGAGAACCGTCCGCAACAGACAAGGACCCGATCAAAAGAAAACGAGAGGTAGAGCAGAATAAAAGGGGCAGGATCCATACGGTTAGGGGCCGGCGATCGCTGGCTAAGCATGGTGGCCGCTGAGGAAGGCGGGCGGAAACGCTTTGGAGGAGAGAGACGAGGGTTTCTTTTCGCTTTTTTTCGCAGAGGAGAGAGACGAGGGTTATGAATTAATTGTTGATGATTAATTGGATAATTTTTTGAGAGTCCTAACATACTTGGGATTTATTTGGGATGTTAAGGATGATTAGAGATTTAATTGTTGATGATTAATTGAATAATTTTTTGAGGGTCCTAACATACTTGGGATTTATTTGGGATGTTAAGGATGATTGAATATTTAATTTTAGCGGGACTTAGTGGGTGATATGAGATCAAAATTGGTCTTTATCGATCCAAATATGACTCACTCAAAATCTAACTCAACTTCACTATCCATGATATTATCAATATAATTAAATACTATAAATCATTTATCTCCTACATCATATCACCCCTATATATCGTTCTAGAATGTGTTGGGTCTAAGTGGCAGGCTCGCGCTTCGGAATCCTACTTGGCGAAAAAACATGCTTTGTAATTTGGTTTGGACAAAAAATAATGTTATTCTAAATCAATAATTTTAGGTTCGAATTCCATAAATATTGAAAAACTAACTTGGGTAATTCTATATTACTTTGACTAATGTAACCCTTAATTTATTTTATAAACATACTTAATGTTGTTTATATGACTAATACAACCTAAAATTATTTTGGAATCTCCCTTTTTTTCAAATTGAATGTTACGATCAACATGATTAATATATCAAATTTTTATACATAATATTAATTTTTTTATATATAATATTTAAAATTAATCATTAATTCTTGATGAACTTTGATTTGATATCTATATTATACATACAAAACAATTAAATAATTTTATTTTTATTTATAATTAAAATTAAATTATCTATTAATATTAATTTGAAAAAATATAATTATTTTAACTGACTTAACTACAAATTAGTTATCTATTTGTATAAGTTAGAAAAATATATAATATGAGATTATAAGTTTTGTAAGTGACGGTTCCAATTTAAGTATACATAATAATATATTTTTTTTAAATAAGTACTTAGAAATTAAAACATCTTTTACTGTTATTATTATTACATTTAAAATATAATTTTCTTACCAAGTACCGTGTAGTAAACACAGGTATTGTACTATTCAACTTTAAGCCACTTTTTAGTCACTCACATATTCGAGAAGACTTTATATAGAGAGCGAGGAAGAGAATTAAAACACGACGAGACTCACACAGACAAACTGAAGAGAGGAGCAGGTGTGTGACAAACTGAAGAGAGGAGCAGATGCGAGAGGCCCACGTATGCGGAGGGAAGTCGCACCACTAAGGGAGAAATCTTTATTCTCTTTTAGTTCTTCCTATGTTAGGCTACATTTATCCAGTTTGAGAAGATGTTTGAACTCTAATTTCGATTTGTCTATGAGTTGAAAGATTTATTTCTTTCATTAATTAGTTAAAACGTCATATTTATTTTTTTGATGAGTTGATTCATGCTATCTATTTTTAATATTAATAAATTATGGGTGTTTGATTTTTTTAGGACAACTAATTTGAATATTTATAATTTAATTTCTAGATGAAAGACTTTACTTCATAATTGTTATTGATCTCATTTCGTTAGTTGTAAACTAGGGGTCATGCATCTGTCGTGTAGTGTGAACATAAGTTAAACGGTCCGATTTGTTGCTTAAACTAATCTATTTTCGTAAGAGTTAGTATTCTAGTGTATTAAATCTAGAGAGCTTATTTTTGATTGACCACTAGTAAGGTTCAGTCGAAGAGCTTATTTCAATTAAGTATTCGGTAAGGAAAAATTCAGCTAACAGAGCTAGATGTTAGTTAGGGATAGTAATTCATTAGCAATTTAATAAAGGCGTTGAAATTAGTAAATGATAGATTTAGATTGAGTAATAACTGAACCAAAAAATGGACTTCTTTTATTTTATTTATTTTTAATTTATTTTTTTTATTTATAATTGTATTTTTATTCTTAAGAAAAACATTCCCCCATCTCATTGCTATTTTAGTTTTAATTCAACTAACACGAGAATTGTCACAATTTAATTCATACTCCTCGTATGATCGACCTTTACTTGCCGCTACTACTGGTTAGTGGAGGTTAGTCTATGAAAATTTTATAAATTTAAATTTTTTGCGTTGCGATGCATGGTCAAATATTGGTGCCCTTGCCGGGGAGTGGAACAATTGAGTCATAAGTTTTTTAATATTAATTGAATTAGGTAATCAGACTAGTGTTATAAAATACGGGGAAGATAAAGAACATATTGAAAAAACCGGATATAAATTATAATCTGCCTTTTCTTTCACTTCTTCCGTACCAACTTTACAATACCCATTAACCATTTTTTATAGGCAAATTTTAAGCCTTCAATCATACTCTAGCACACACTTCAATACACATTTCAATATATTAATGTAAAAGATTATATTATTATTATTAGTGGTAAATTCTACATATTTATAATACTCCCCCTTGGAATTATCACTATTAAATGTACGTTTATGCTGCCTCGTTAAAAACCTTATATGAAAAAACCCCGTGGGAAAAAACTGAGATAAGGAAGAAAATAGTACAGCCGCACATATTCCCCCTCGAGTTATCATCTGTGCAAATCCCGAAGATGTATCATTCCAATATTGTGTACGTGCTTTCGAAATATTATCGTCAGAAGCGCCTTCGTAAATAAATCTGCTGCATTATCGCTTGATCGAATGTATTGAACTTTGATTTGTTTTTTTCTTTCAAGCTCTTGAGCGTATGAGAAGAACTTTGGCGGGATATGTTTAGTTCTGTCACTTTTAATGTATCCTTCTTTGGTTTGAGCGACACATGTTGCATTGTCTTCGAATATCACCGTCGGGTCATCATTATTCGACAGTCCACTGGCTTGTTGAATATGTTGAGTCATGTTTCTGAGCCAGATGCTTTCCCTAGTTGCTTCATGAAGTGCAATAATCTCAACATGATTTGAAGACGTCGCAACTAATGTTTGTTTCTGAGAACGCCAAGAGAATGCAGTTCCACCAATCGCAAAAACATAGCCAGTTTGAGATCTTGCTTTATGGGGGTCTGATAGATATCCTGCATCTGGAAAACCGATTATTTCATGTTTTTTATCATTGGAGTAAAACAATCCCAAATCGATTGTCCCTTGGAGATAACAAAATATATGCTTGATTCCATTCCAATGTCTCCTCGTAGGTGTCGAGTTATATCTTGCTAATAAGTTGGTAGCGAAAGATATACCTGGTCTGGTGCAATTAGCAAGATACATAAGGGCTCCTATTGCACTCATATATGGTATTTCGGGACCAAGTATTTCTTCATCTTCTTCACAAGGTCGAAATGGATCCTTTTCGATATCTAATGTTCGATTGACCATTGGGGCACTAAGTGGATTAGCCTTGTACATATTGAATCGTTTCAGTATTCTTTTAGTGTAATTAGTTAATGGACGAATATCCCATTTTGGACTCGTTCTATTTGCAAGCCGAGACAATATTTGGTTTGTCCGAGATCTTTCATTTCAAACTCACCTTTCAGTAAACTGACTGCTTCTTGGATTTCATTTGTAGTCCCAATAATATTAAGATCATCTACATAGACAACAATTATCACAACTCCATCTTGTGATCTTTTTATAAAGACACACGGGCATATCTGATTATTTATGTATCCCCGTTTTAGTAATTGTTCACTCAAACAATTATACCACATACGCCCGGATTGTTTCAAGACATACAATGATATTTGTAGTTTTATCACGCATAACTCTTTAAGTTTGGACTTTAGTGCTTTGGGTATTCTAATTCCTTCTGGAATTTCATATAAATGTCAGCGTCTAGCGATCATATAAGTAAGCAGTCACAACATCCATGAGACGCATCTCAAGATTTTCATGGATGGCTAAACTAATCAAGTATCTGAAAGTAATTGCATCCATAACAGGGGAATTTTTTTTATCATAATCGATCCCAGGCCTCTGGGAGAATCCCTGTGCTACAACGCGAGCTTTATATCTTGTGTTCTCATTTTTCTCATTTCTTTTTCTGACAAAAACCCATCTGTATCCATTAGGTTTTATGTCTTTTGGTATAATGGTAATAGATCCAAAAACCTTTCGTTTATTAAGTGAATCAAACTCGGCTTGAATAGCCCCCTTTCCACATGTCCCAATCATGTATTTTCTGACATTCAATAATAGATTTTGGTTCAGGATCCTCAACTTCTTTGATTCTTGTGATACCATATACGCGAATGCATCATCAATTATCTCATCACGCCTCCAAAGTTTCCCATTGTTTACTTATTTGATGGAGATTTCGATATTTTCATTTCGTCCCGAAATTTTTCCATCATCTTGATCCTTTTTTCAAATTTGAATCTTGAATTTCTCTTTTCTTTCAAGGATTCTTATCTTTAGTCCCAACAGGTCTTCCTCGTTTCAAACGTGTCTTTAACTCATTTGGCATATTGTCATTTGTCATTGGAATCTCAATTCGAGCAGGGGCATTTATAACTGCAACATGTGATTTTGTCACCCTTTTTGTGTCAGTAAATGCATCTGGAAATTGATTTGCAATATTTTGCAAGTGTATGATCTTTTGAACTTCTTTCTCTCTTTGTTTGGTGGGGGGATCAAGATATGATAGTGATGATGTTCTCCATTCAATATTTCTCTCAATCAACTTTTCATTCCCATCTAGGAGGGGGAGGGGGGGGGGATAATTCTTCATTAAAATGACATCATCAAACCGAGCTGTAAAAACATCACATGTTTTTGGCTCAAGGTATTTGATTATTGATGGAGATTCATATCCAACATATATTCACAACCTTCTTTGAGGCCCCATTTTTGTTCGTTCGGGCAGAGCAACTGGTACATACACTGCATAACCAAAAACTCTTATATGTGTAATATTTGGTTCTTTACCATATGCCAACTGTAATGGCGAGTATGTATGGTGTGCACTTGGTCTTATGCGAAGCATATTATCTGCATGCAGAATAGCATGTCCCCATATTGAAGTGGGGAGTTTTGTCCTCATTATCAATGGTCTAGCTATAAGCTGCAGTCGTTTAATCAATGATTCTGCTAGACCATTTTGAGTGTGAACATGTGCCACAGGATGTTCAACATCAATTCCCACGGCCATACAATAATCATTAAGTGCTTGAGATGTAAACTCTCCAACATTGTCAAGTCTGATTTTTTTGATAATATAATCTGGGAATTGAGCCTTAAATTAATAAGTTGGGCAAGTAATTTAGCAAATGCCACATTTCTAGTGGATAACAAACTCACGTGAGACCATCTACTAGAGGCATCAATTAACACCATAAAATATTTGAATGGACCACAAGGTGGATGAATAGGTCCACATATATCACCATGAATCCTTTCCAAAAATAATGGTGATTCATGTTCGACTTTAGTATGTGATGGTCTTATTATCAATTTCCCTTGAGAACATGAGGCACATGTCAATTCATGTGTTAGCAGTATCCTCTGATTTTTTAATGGATGCCCACTAGAATTTTCAATAATTCTTCGCATCATTATCGAGCCAGGATGACCAAGTCGATCATGCCAAAGTTTAAACATTTCAATCGACTGTGAATTTTTTGCAGCATAACTCTCGATCATTTTAATTTGGTTGTAATATAAACCCAAGGATAGAGCGGGTAACCTCTCCAAAACACATTTATTTCCCGCATTATATGAGGTAATGCAAAGATATTCAACTCCCCCTTCATTCATTGTTTCAACGTGGTATCTGTTCATTCAGATATCTTTTAAACTCAATAAGTTTCTTGTTGATTTTGGGGGGAATGATGCATCATTCAATGTAAATTTTGTACCTCTCATCATAAAAAAATATGGCTTTTCTAGAACCCTCAATTATCTTTTCACTTTCGGATATTGTGTTTACTTTTGCTTTATTTAATTACAAGTTGACGAAATATTTTATGTCCTTGAGTATAGTATGAGTAGTAGCACAATCTGTAAGACATATATCTCCATTTTGGATTCAATCCATGATCTAAAAGAAAACAACATTTATTATTAAATAAAGTCGAAATACAGATAAAAGTAGTCCACACACGAATACAACAAAACTTAGAAAGCAATAAAAAAAACATGATCATCAGTTATTCTCTTGGTCATTTTCAGCTCTGTCTTCAACTACCGCATCGGCAAAATCCAGGTTCAATATGTCATCGATGCCATAGTCATCAGCCACACGTGTTGAATCAATTCAGAGGATTTCTCAACCATAAAATTGGTTTCTATATTCTTATCTTTTGATTTCTAGGAATTTTTATAATTATCAACAACGTGTCTTGGAGCACGAAAATTTCGTGCCCAATGTCCCTTCTTTCCACATCGATAACATGCTTTTTCATCATTATTTTCCATCACATTATTATGTTCAAATTTTGGCGTGAAATTTCTTCCCCTTTCATAATTTTGGGCATAGTTACGGCCTCGTCCACGATTATATCCTCGACCCAAGTTATACCCTCGGTAAAATTTGTGGCCTCGGTCAAATCGGCGATCTGGACCATATCCACGGCCACGTCTCGAGGTATATCCACGCACATATGTTTGACTATTTTCATTACCGGTTCCCTATCTAGATCTTACAACATTTATTTCAGGGACCGCAGTAGACCCTGTGGGTCTAGATTCATGGTTTTTCATCAAAAACTCATTATTTTGTTCAGCTAGCAACAAGCAAGAAATTAACTCAGAATATTTCACAAAGCCTTGCTGCCAAAGTACATTTGAAGCGTGGAATGTGGACAACGTTTTTTTCCAGTATATCGTAATCATTTATGTTTTCTCCGCAAAATTTCAATACCGAGCAAATGCGGAACATGGCTGAATTGTACTCGTTTACATTTTTGAAATCTTGGAAGCGTAAGTGCATCCATTCATAACGAGCTCGGGAGAGAATTACCATTTTCTGGTGATCATACCTTTCTTTCAAGGCTTTCCAGAGACCTGCAGGATCTTTTACAGTTAAATATTCATTTTTCAATGTCTCATTCAAATGATGTCTTAGAAATATCATTATTTTAGCTTTATCTTGTATTTATGAATTATTTGGGGTGATTATTGTTTCTCCCAACCCCTTGCAGCCAAATGAATTTCGGCATCCAATGTCCATGAAATATATTTTTTTTCCAGATATATCGAGAGCTTCAAATTCGAGTTTGACCAGATTTGCCATGATAACTATAAAATAAAATATCAATGCTTAGATTCGAAAAATTACATATACAATCATTAATTTCTTCAATACGTACAAAAGAACAAATAATAAACACATTATACAAAGACCAAATACATAAAATATAAATTCAGTAGAATGATACAACATCATGAGTACTACTAAAGCGTATATAATAAACAATATAATGGTAATTATTAGTAAGGGATCAAACATTTTTTTATCTTATTTAAAAAATATATTTTGAGTGTTTGGATTATGAAAATGAATTGTAATGTTATATATAGATATTGAAATAGCCGTTGCAATATAGCCGTTAAGTAGTTGTTGGAAACAAATTAATGACATAATATTTGTTAGTTAATTATTTATGATTATAAAATTCTAATTAATCATGTATATTACCTTAAAAATTATCCGAGTCATTATGTAAACAATTTAATGAATATAAATAACAAAACAAATAAAAATGTCACTCCACACTACTCGATAAATCTTTCGGTTGGTACAAGAATAAGAAGTAATAAATTTCACGCCACATTACTGGGTAAACCATTTTGTGGGTGTTAAGTATAAGTAATAATATTATTTATTATAACCTGAATAATAATTCATAAGCAAATTTAATAATATCATATTACCACATATTATTGACTATGACATAGCCTAATTTGCCAATAATAATGGTAATGTGTAGATAATATCATATTTAGTACATTCATACCACATATCATTGATTGTGGCAGAGTCTAACTTGTCAAGAATAATGATAATATATACATATTTAGTATATTCACTAGTACAACACCCGTCTATTACACGGTGCTTATTAAAAAATTATTCTTAAATTTTAAAATTAATAAGAAAACTATATTAAATTTAGTTTACTTTTTTACAAAAAAAATAAATAAAATTACTACTATATATTTTAGAATGATATGTGTTACTTATGACTTACATGTGTTATATTATATTAGTTTTTATAACTTATATCATATACTACTTGAAATATAAATATATTAGTTGATAAATAATTTTATTTTTCTAATTAACATTTAAAAATAATTTTATTATTGTTATAAAGATAAATATAAATTATTTATTTTATACGTACAATATGGATGTTAAATCGAAGCTCATCAAAAGAAAATTAATTTGATATATTACATATGTAAAACTGATAAAAAATACAAAAGTTATTAACTTTTAAAATACATATACACTTCAATAGTTATAATAAAGAATGATATTAAAATGCAATTAGTGCATGTAATATGACCATAAATAATCAACATATTCATGATAATCCGAACCTAATTATTTTTGGTTTGGAATTAAATTAAAATTTATCCAAGCCTAATAACGAAGCATGTAATTTTGCCACATAGGATTCTGAAGCACCAGAAGCAGCCACGTAGGCTCAGCGCGTTCTGGATTAATATATAGGGGGATTCCACATATCCTTAACTGTGGCAGAACCTAACTTGTCAAGAATAATAGTAATATATTCATATTTAGTATATACATATCCTTGACTGTGGCTGAGTCTAACTTGTCAAGAATAATGGTAATATGTATATTAACAAAATATACTAATTTTATGTAATACATATACATATATATTTTTATTATTATTATATTCCTACATTTCTGACCGAGTAGAGCGCTCGTGCTGATAACATGTTATAAAATACGGGGAAGATAAAGAACAAAATATAAAACTGGATATAAATTATAATCTGTCTTTTCTTTCACTTCTTCTGTGCCAACTTTACAATACCCGTTGACCCCTTTTTATAGGCAAATTTTAAGCCTTCAATCATACCTAGCACACACTTTAATACACATTTCAATATAATAATGTAAAAGATAATATTATTATTATTAGTGGTAAATTTCACATATATATAATAACTAGTATTTATTCTATTTTATTTTTTGGACTATTTTAATCCCCTTTTATTATTATTTTTTTCCTATCGTATTTGTATAAATAATGTACCTTGGGACTTTAATTGTGATTATGATTCATACTATGGAATGATAGAAAAAAAATAAGGGGATGCTTGGATACAAATTTATTTAAAAATATCCAATCATTGTTAACCAATCATCCATTTTAACTCAAAATCTGACTCAACCAACTCAACCTCACTATCCTCAATATTATCAATATAACTAAATATCAATATTACATATTACATCAACCTTAATTCGTTGACCATTCACTAACATAAATTTAACTAACCATCACTTCACATCAACTCTCTCCTAATTTAACACCAAATCAACTTTAATTATTTTATTTTAAATATTATATTAATATAAATCTAATATTCCATTAACAACTAACCATACCACTAAGTTCATTAATTTTCTTTATTACTATTAGCATTGTTATTTAATAGATATTTTAGAGAATGAGTTAGAAATTTTATATTATTATTTATTATTTAGTAAGAGATCTTGTCTTGTTGGATAAATTAGATATAGGGTTTAGGAGTTTATATAAAGGACTCCCTCTTGTTTATTGTATTTGGATGACTTATAAATTATTGAATGAAAAAATTATTTGATATCATCTTTAGATCATGAGATCTCATTAATATTATCCCACTTGTACGATTCCCTACATCAGTTGCTATCAGAAGTCAGCACGATTCACGATGTTGTCGCGAAGACAAGATGTTGCAAACGACAGGCGTGTCGCCGCCATCTACAACTTGAGCCGTCGGATCGAGTGGTTTGGCTGCCGGCTTGAGACGATGGGCCGCCAGATTGCAGATCTGTCCGCGGAGATCGGGGACATATGTCTAACTATCCGTACCATGGTTCGAGATGAACAAACGAACTACGGCTTGGCCGGCCGGGGCGGTTGTGGGGGTTATCGCGGAG
Organism: Striga hermonthica; assembly: GCA_902706635.1. Taxonomy (NCBI): domain Eukaryota; kingdom Viridiplantae; phylum Streptophyta; class Magnoliopsida; order Lamiales; family Orobanchaceae; genus Striga; species Striga hermonthica. Next base: position 708,943 of record CACSLK010027831.1, on the reverse strand, counting down.
GTCATGGTGGAAGAGGGCCTGGCGGTGTGCCCCATCAGCATACACCACCACCGATGGATGGCGAGGACGACGGCGAAGAGACGCTGTCGGAGGTCAACCTCTTCAACTTTCGAAAGACGCATCAAGACGGCGATCGGCGTTGGAATTCATCGTTCCAAGTCGAGATCCCCAAACTTTAAGGGGACTTCGTGGACATGCAAAGGTCGACCAAATATGAGAGTCCATCTTATTTTAATGACGAGGGGTCCACCGGATATACGAGTCCACTAATTTTTTATGTCGAGGGGTCGACCGATTATAAGGGTCCACCCTTTTTTGATGAAGAGCCACACGTGGCGTCGATGGAGGACGAGTACCATGTGGTCGTAGAATCATCTGTGAGGCCAGAGGTTATGCCTGGAATGGATGTTTTCAATGAATTGCAGATGGATTTTTCATGGTCTTTTATTCAACAAGCATATGTATCATAACACGAATAGTGTGCCCAAAAAGGACAAAGTGCAACAGGCCATTTACTTTGGGCCATTGAGTACGTGGAAATCTTTTGGGAGCTTGGAGAGTTGTTGTCATAGATTTTTTGCTTGTGAGTACACCAAGTACATGGCCCATCAAATTGGCCAGGTTGGGATTGTGGAGCAGTTGAAGACGAGACTGCTTCGGATTCGAGGGCGAATTATTTTCGACAAGGGGAGAATGATGGAGATAAGGATGTTTAGAATCTTTAATCTAATTATTTGTTTTCCTCTTTATTATTATGATTATTAGTGGTTTTTTAGATTATATAGAAAACCTTTTTACTTATTACTTTGTTAGGATTCTTGTCTTGTTTGACAAGTTAGTATTAAGGTTTTAGGAACCTTATTTAAAGGTCTCCTCATCTTCTGTGTTATTCAGTTGATTATTGATGAAAATATGAACTGATTGTGTATTTTATCGAGATCTCGTTTATTCTTCCCATTTGTACGCTTTTCTACATCACTTACTCTTTAGATAAGGCCTTCGACCATAATGCACGTCGATGGACTTCACAACTGACTGCAAAAACTCTCTAATACCACATCATCTGTCGACCCAAATGTGTTTCCACTTTTTTCCATGTCCTAGATTTGCTTATCCTCTTTTGCATTCTACCTCTTATTCCACATGAACACACCACTTACTGCCACCACTATGGAGCCGCAAATTAAAAAAATATTCATCAGATTCTTCTTAGCGGAAGAGTACAAAAAGCATGTGTTTTTATCAACAGGGTACACGATGTATTGCTTTGAAATCCTTATAAAAATGAGAAAATGCTGAAAGACGATGATATAATCGTGGCCAGCCAGAGCCAGCTGTTGGGGCCCAGTTGTTGGGATTTATGAGGATCTCGTTATGTACAAGTTACGAATTAAATAGAAAATGTAAATTTGTGTGCGTCAGATCTAAAGGTTTGTCGTATGAAACTTACAACATAAGATATTATGAATCTGGCAGATTCGGATTGACCGGGGCTAGCACACGAGGATGTCGGGAGCACGAACACAAGGCGGGGAATGGTTGGTTGTGTCGCGGGAATCGGTTCATGTCGCGGTGGTGCGCCGGTCGGGTCGCGGGCTTCGTTCTAGTGGTGCGTCGCGGTTCCTCACGGCGGCGGTCCTCCGGATGGTCGGCGATCGGCGGATCTTGACCTTCAGGTTGAGATTCGTCGTCTTCTGTAGATGATCACGATGTCTCAGTTACCTTCGGGATCTTCTACTGTATTACTCGTATACCTCTTCAACTTGTATCAGTGGAGCAACAAGATCAAGATAAAGCTCGTACAGAAACTTGAGAGAGAGAGAGAGAGAGACGCGGCGTGTTTGATTATTTCTCACGTAGGAGAATTCTAATCTTCTCTTCTCTTTTCCATGAGTTAATGATGTATATATAGAGCTACAGGAGGGACTCTTATGGGATCAGAAATAGGGCTTCTTAATTAATGGACTAACTGTGGGTCTGGCTCACACCTCCAATTAATTAAATATTATGGGCCACTAACATAATATTATTGCACTGCCTTTTCTTAACCCAAATTACAATTGAGACTCCAATAATAATTACTCGAATTACCTCCCTATGTTTAAGATATAATATCCATTAATTAATTCGATTACTGACAATCAAGAATTAATTAATATATTATTATTTCACCGAAGCTAGCGCTCCTTCATCACACTATTACTATGCCAGAAATTAATCCACTTACAGGGTTTAGCATAATAATCATTCATGAACTCACTTCGGGGACATCATCAAACTAAACGTACATGGTGACTGTAAATATCCTAACAACACATCATACATATAGTAATATTACCCAAGACAGTAGGTAATGCAAGTGTAAGCGTCCGGGTCCGGTTTGGAGTAGATCGGTTCTTGTCCTCGCCGGTGGAATGCCGAAAACCTGCAAATAACTATCACACCGGGGGTTGGGTCCGGTGAAGAGCCTCCGATGCTTAAGTCAGTATGTGTATGAGTATATTGGAATTGAGTTGATGAATCGAATGTGTTTTAGGGAAAAAGGCTCACCCCCTTTATATAGGGGTGAGATACCTGCCCTAATAGCTGCCCGGGTAAGGATGAGCTGGCTGCCCAAGCTGCCCGTCCGTACTCTGGCACTCCGCGCACATGTTAGAGGTGGCGCGGGGCGTTGGGATCTGTCAGAGGTGGTTATCGCTGTCACCCAATACATCGTCGACACGTGTCCCCCTTGCACATGGGGTAAATATTCTCCTGGGACTCAGTTTGAGGCTCTCACGCGCGCCCGTGATACACGCACCCATGACTAGGCCGACTGTTAGTTCCTCGAAGCGATCGACCTGTTGAGGTCGAATAGGTTACTCGATCATGTATGTAGTCGAGCGATGGGTTGCTCGATCATTAGTCTGGTCGTACATTGGGTAGCTCGATTGCTCGTCTGGTCGAGCCTTGAGATGCTCAAGCGTCAATTCTCCCGCCTTTTTGGCTCGGCTTGCTTCCAGTTTGGCCTCCTCGACTGGCCAAGTAGGCCGGTTTATCCTTGAGTATATAATATCCTATATCATCTAGTCCCCCCACTCTGGTCGAGTCTAGATGACTCGATCTAAGAGTGAATTGGTGTTTATCGACCTCCTTGATGATTTGTCATCCAATGTCGACCAGCTAATAGGTTTCCCGCTCATGTTTTCAAATAATTTCCCATTAATTGCCAGCCATAAAGTCGTCTGTTTCAAGTCCTTCCTGTCGCTCCTGGTTTTCTGCCACGCGTCACGCCTGTTCGCGTGTGTCAGGCACTTTAATGATGATGCCCCCTCGCATAACGTGCCCACTTAGAGTACTGTGTAATTTAATTTTTCCGCCGCACGATCCAACTTTAATCTGACGGTCCTCCTCTTTCACCCCTTAAACTCTCTAAGGTATAAAACCAGTACTTAGCAAAATTTCAGACTTTTTCCACCTTCATCTCTCCCAAACTCCTTTGCATTCAAAGTTCTCTCTACAAAAAATCCTAACTTCCGTCGGCGATTCTTCCTGCAATCTTCAAGTTTTTCCGATTCTCTCCTCCGTGATTATGAGTAAGTTGTTTTTCTCCTGATTTTTGTACTTCCTGTATCTGGGCTTTTGTGTTTTGAGAAATTTTTTCTTTCTTTTCTTTTCCGAATTGGGTATCTGAAGTTTGCTGATTGAGTGTTTTGAATCTATGCATTGAATTTTTGTGCTCGTTTGTTGATCGTTGTAGATTTCGTCCTTTTTCTTTGAAATTCTCTCGGAATCCCTGTTCCCCTTCTTCAAAATAGCCCCTTTCGTGGAACCCTAATTTCGAAAACCTTTCCCTCCTACCTTTTTCCTTTCTTGCCAAAATTCCTCTTTTCGATATTGTTCTTTTCTTCTTTTGTTTTCAGATCCTGCTAC
>CACSLK010027831.1:667129-678607 GCA_902706635.1 Striga hermonthica | reverse complement strand
ACATAACTTTAAAATCAACAACCCTTATACTTTTTCAATAAATATACATACTTTCATGTAAAAATTAAATACTTTACAAACAATATAAATAAAAGTAAAACAAATACATATATTATAAAATAAAGATTGAAAAAAATTAACCATCTTTATTTGTCTTATATCGCACAGGCCTATACGTCTATCATCTATACTTATATAATAAGATATCATATATTCCTATTTACCAAATGTAGTAGGTTGAAAAGTCAACATAATTAATGCATTACTATTTCTATCCAGAATTTTATTTATTTTCTTATATCCATAAAAACAGTTTAAGAAAAAAAAATCCCATAACATCTGACAAGTAAAAAAAAAAAATTGACGTAAAATCTTTACTAAAATAAAAAATACTTTATTTATTTGTCTTACTCCATATTAACATCGTTTTGTCAAAATAAATCCCATAAAATCAGTGAAGTCAAAATTTGTACATAAAGTCTATCTATACTAACAAAATGCAGATTCAAAACTTTTTATCTAATTCCTTTTTTTATCTAATTCATTCTTTTCCTTATCTAATTCCTTCTTATTATCTAATTGTATGGAAATTTGTTCTGATTGTGTTCAATCCTCTAATTGTATTTGTATTATATTCCATAAAATCGGTTTAACATAAAAAATCTCATAACATCTGATAAGTAAGAAAAAAGTACATAAAATCTTTACTAAAATAAAAAAGGCTTTACTTATTATCTAATTGTATGAAAATCTGTTTTGATTTTATGGTACGTACTACAAATTGTGCACCCGTATTCAGGAGCTACTTAACGGGAAAGCTTTGTGGAAATGACTCATTAGTGCTTATGTCCTGTGCATAAGGTATGTATTTGTATTACACATACTAGAAAATTATGCACCACGTGCATCGCAGGGGCTCTGTACTAATAAATGATCTTAAAATTGTGCACCACGTGCATCACCCGTGTTCACATTTTGGCTTATTACAATTCACGTACTATATATATCCCGTACATTTTTGTATTTATTTATATAATTATAAGATTAGATAAATGACCTTAAAATTGTGCACCCCGTGCATCGCACGGGCTCTGTACTAGTACTTATATTAAAGGGGATCATATTTACTAAATATAGTAGTTAGAAAAGTCAAACTTAATTGATGAATTTCTAATTTTATCAAGTATTTAATTTATGCATTTAAAATTTTGGATATGCAAATCAAGTTAGCATTTAATTAGTTCCTAAAATATTGTGTATGCAATATTAATTTAGAAATATCCATGTAGTTCCTAAAATGTTAATTTAGAAATGTCCATGTAGTTTCTAAAATGTTGGTATGCAACACGTAAAAGAAGATTTTTAATTTATTTTAAATATAAAATACTGCAACACGTAAAACTATTCCAATTATTTTTTATTTTATTTTACATATAAAATCTAATCAATATTTAATGTATCTTATAAAATTGGATTTAGTTTAATTCTCCATACAATTTGTTGTAATTTTTTCAGTTGTACTTTATTTATTTATTTATTTTACACTTTTAAATTAATGAAACTCTGCGAAAATACCAAATCAAATGATTTATGAAAGTTTTTTTTTACAATTTTAAATCTATATACCCAGCTCAGAAAACTCATTGCATAAATATGGACGAGTTTAAGAAAATTTCATAACCCAACTTACAAAATTCCATCTTCACGAGTAAAAAAAATCACATCCCTCATATATCGTAACAACTTTAAAGATATAAATAAAAGTCTAATTACTACTATAAATCCATTATCTATTTAGATTTTTTAAAAATTTAAATTTCACCTATCTACTAATTTTTAGATTCTTTTAAATATTATTTGTATAATTTTTTTTTTACACATTTGCTCTCTCTCTATATATATACATATATGGAAGTTAAATGAAGAATTTTTAGACATGTTTTTCTTACGGGTAGTTTAGATAATTTAGGTAGCTTCAAATATTATTTGTGAATAATATATAATATTTTAGATGCTTTTATAGATGTTATAAAATATTTTAAGTATCTTTAATATTTATATATCACACTTAGAAAGAATATTTTGCCAAAAAAAAAAAAATTAATGCACATTGTAAATGTTAATAAAAACAATCTTCAGTGTTCGTCTTTGATGTCAATTACATATAAAATTTCTTTTTATTTGTCACATAATTTTTAGTGTGCATTAATCTCAATTTGTATTTGTAAATTGATAGCTTTTGCATTAATTTCAATTTGTACTGTAAAATTGATAAATTGTTAAGCGTACAAATTCCTTTTTATGGTATCAACTTAAAAAAAAAGATAGTAATTTTTGAAATATTGTGTAATCAAATCTTCGAAGTAACATCATAATTATTGTATCTTATAAATCTTCTCTAAAACAACTTTAGCGTGAGATAATGTCTTTATTTAGGCTTAAAATATTTTAGATACTTAAACAAAATGTTCATACATATTTTTTACATATTCTATATATATGTACATATATGTATATACTCACATATACGTAACACATGTTAAGTTTAATTATTTTAGACATGTTTTATTTACAAAATAGTTTAAAAAATCTTACATGCACTTTTATACTTATATAAAAGGCATTCTATTTACTAGAATTAGTAGTAAGAAAAGTCAAAGGTAATTAATGCATTTTATTTAATGGTTGTTATATAAAATATTATTTGTGAATAATATATAATATTTTAGATGCTTTTATAGATGTTATAAAATATTTTAAGTATTTTTAATATTTACATATCACACTTAGAAAGAATATATTGCCCAAAAAAAAAATTAATGCACATTGTAAATGTTAATAGAAACAATCTTCAGTGTTCGTCTTTGATGTCAATTACATATAAAATTTCTTTTTATTTGTCACATAATTTTTAGTGTGCATTAATATCGATTTGTATTTGTAAAATTGATAGCTTTTGCATTAAATTCAATTTGTATTGTAAAATTGATAAATTGTTAAACGTACAAATTCTTTTTTATGGTAACAACTTAAAAAAATGATAGTAATTTTTGAAATATTGTGTAGTCAAATCTTCATATGGAAGTAACATCATAATTATTGTATCTTATAAATCTTCTCTAAAATAACTTTAGCGTGAGATAATGCCTTTATTTAGTATTATAATATTTTAGATACTTAAACAAAATGTTCAGACATATTTTTTTACATATTCTATCTATATGTACGTATATGTATATAATCACATATATGTAACACATGTTAACTTTAATTATTTTAGACATGTTTTCTTTACAAAATAGTTTAAAAAATCTTACATGCACTTCTATACTTATATAAAAGACATTCTATTTACTAAAATTAGTAGTAAGAAAAGTCAAAGATAATTAATGATTCTATTTCCATCAAGTATTTTATTGAGTTATTTTAGTTAATTGTTTTATATCATAACACCTTTTCAATACAACTTACTATGATTTTTTTTATTGTGATTAAGAACCAAATTTTACGTTTAAAATATTATGAAATATTGTTATTATTTTTATAAAGCACATATTATTTGTTAAAAAATGGTATATATATAATACACATCACAGTACCATGATAGATGATTTAAATTTCAACCGACCAAAATGCCAATGATTTAAATTTGAACACACCTATGCATTTGACCAAATGTCTGGATGATTTAAAATTGAGCCCATAAAAAATTATTTAAATTTGAACACACTAGAAATTTGATGTACTCTTTATTTATAAATATATTGAAAGTGGTATTTAATGGTTGTTATATAAACTATTTTAATGTAATTGAAATTAACAAAAATTTGAATGAATAATTTGTAATGTTATTCATAATGTTTGTGACTTATGAGACACGAACACATAACTCCATACATATTTGCCAGAGGGTGGCTTAATAATTTTTTAGACTTAACGTTGATTAAAAGAGGTAGAAATAGATAATAACATTATTACTTTTTTTTTGGACTTAAACGGACAAGGATGTGAAAATAACTCATTTAATATCTTTGTCACGTGCATCGCACGGGGTACGTACTAGTTCAGTGTAAAATGCAGGTGATATTTTGAATAAACGGGTTGCCCCATCCCGCCAGCCCGTTCTTGACATGCCTACTAAAAAGATTAAAAGAAAATTACAAAGTGTTTCCCATACTATTCATCAAAACAAAACAAACTAGTGTCTTACATACCTGTAAACAAAATCCCTATTCATTTACTTATTTATTATACAGCTGCTTCAAGTGGTAGATGCAAGTTTGAGTATTATTATGTATTTGGACTCTAAAAATGTACAACCATAGAAGAATAAGAATTCACCAAGTGAAGCTGATGGACTCAAAATGTAGATTCTCTGTTGGCCCAGTGGAGCAAATACCAGCAACATCATGCCTCATCTCCATAGGCCCACTAACAAGTACTCCAACATTTGACTCTTGGATCTCCATTAGAATCCCTACAAAAGTATAACTCAATGCCCATATCAAAGCCTTGAAGGCTAATCTTGAAGATGTGTATTATTACATAATATAATATTTAAATGTTTAATCTGATTATTAATAAGTAAATAGTGCTATCTTTGAAAGTCACAAAAAGATGGTACTTTTGGGCTTGACTTACTCTTTAAATCATGTCACATGTATATTGTGTCAAAGTTCATTTTTCATGTAGAATGATTATTTCAATCATACTCAAGATTTGAACTTGACTTACTCTTTAGATCGGGCCTTCGACCATAATGCACGTCGATGGACTTGATAACTGACTGTAGGGGAAAGCTCTCTAATTCCACACCATCCATTGACCCAAATGTGTTTCCACTTTTTTCCATGTCCTGGATTTGCTTGTCCTCATTTGCATTCTGCTTCTTATTCCACACGAACACACCACTTGCAGCCACCACTATGGAGCAACATATCAAAAAAATGTTCATCAAATTCTTCTTAGCGGAAGAGTACGAAAAGTAGGTGTTTTTATCGACAGGGTACACGACGTATTGCGTGAAAATCCCTAGAAACACGAGAAAAATGACGAAAGACGATGATATAATCGTGGCCAGCCAAAGCCAGCTGTTGGGGCCTAGTGCTGGGAAGATAGGGGCGTCGGATGGGCTGGCCTTGAACTGCACGGTTCGGATTGGGTGTGGTTTTTCCGTGGGCCGGGCCTTCTCTCTCGTCACGTGGGCCTCGATTCGCAGGCCCAAGTTGCAAGAGTACTTTGTGTGAGAAATTGGGGGTATGAGGTCTAGCATGGAGAGGTGTGAGGTGTTTTTGAACACACTAATGAGCATGATATTTGGGATTCTGCAATGTTGAGTAGTTGAGCTCATGAATATTAGCTCTCTGATGATGGAAATGCAAGGGGCTATTCCACTTCCTCCACTGATCATCACCAACATATTATACCTGTAAAAGTTTAATTAAAAATAATTTTCGAAGCAAATGCCATTTAATAGTTGAGCGTGCTGTTTTGCTATTAGACTTATCCTTAGAGGTATTGTTGGTAATTAATCACAAATATTACGAACCTGAGAAAACTTGTCGAGGCTGGTCCATACGGTCCTTCAACCGAGACTTGAAGATGCTCGATGGAGGAAGGAGACGATATCGTGTCGTATAAATTCTTAGTCCAACTGCCCTCACATTTGATTAGCACACTAAGATTTTCCGGTTCTAAGCTGCTGTTTGAAGTTATAGTGAAAGGGTGCCATTGCAGCTTGGAAATTACAGGCACGTTTATGAAGATGGTACTTGTGGGATTGTATATTACACCTGCCAGAATGAAATGAAATTAATTATTCCCTATGCAGATTTCGTGTTTTCAAGTTTCAACCAATCAAGCGCGCGAGAGAGATCGAGAAATTAAGTTTAATTTTTCAAATAAGCTAAACTTATTGTTGTTCGATTTATTATTGCTTGTCGGTTTTGTTTGGTAGTTCTCTCTGTTGGTTGCTCTGATTTCCCCCCTTGTTACCCCATGTATCTCCCTAGCACACTAAGGTGTCTCTTTTTGTTGGTTTGCTTAGATAGTTTAGTTAAAGACTTCAGTAAATTTTATACCTTTTAGTTAGGCTATCTTAGTTTGTGTTGCTTAGTTCCTTCAAGTGGAACTCCCGAGATTTGTATTGGTCATCTGGCCTCTCCGATTCTGTACATACTCCTCCGTTTATTTATATACCGTTCCATTAGAAAAAAAAAAACAAAAACAAAAAAACAAAGTGATTTAACCATTATCTATTCTTTATGAAGTTAATGTTTCTTCTTGAAATTTTTTCTCTCTTTCCTTATTATGACAATGAATTTTATGAACAACATAAAACTTTTGTACAACTTGATTTTATTTCGATCAAACGATTTGCGGGTACAATTTCTATATGTCTCTCTGATTCTTCTCTTTATAGATTTGGGCTTGAGATCTTGAAAGATGGATTTGACGATTAAATCTTCTTCGGGCTTGATCTTGAATTTCTCTAACATTAATTTGGGGGTCGAATGATTTATTCCCGTATTAAATGTTAGACCTTGATTTAATTGAAGAGACTTCTTGGAGGACTTGAATCTTTGATCTTCTTGAAAGAGAGATTTTGACTTGAATAACGTTGACTCGAGGGCTTGATAGCTTTTTTCCCGGATCAAACGCTATGTTGGTTGAACTTCTCAACGAACACGTCTTGAATGTCGCTTGAAGATCGTTGATATTTTTGGATTGACTTGAGAGGAGTTGAAGTCGTCTCTTTACTTCTTGGAGAAGAGTCGCCGCCTCTTTTTCTTCTTCTTGGCCTTCTTCTTCATTGAACGGACTTCGAGTGGTTCTTCAAGAACTTCTTCAAATCTTCAAGAGGGTCCTTGAGAGCTATTGAATTTGAAACTTTAATTTTTTAAGTGTGTTTGATATTTGAGGTGTGATTTGTGGCATTGAAGAGAACCCTATTTATAAGTGTAGGAGAGAGAGTCTTGGAGAAGAAGACTTCAATTTGATTGGTCGTTCATGATTTGACACAATCTCTTTCATTCTCCAAAGATTTAATATAATCTATTTCCTTATCCCAAGATTTGACTTGGTGGGCAAGAAATAATTATTTTATTGATTAAATATCTATTTCTTTTTTGATTTATGTCCCAAAATGAATAAAGACATTAATTAATAAAATATTAAAATTTCGATGTCTACAAATGCCCCATTTGAGACTTGTTGACGGACAAAATGTCTTGGTAGTGAATGAGTCTCAAAATTTTGAATTTAGTTTGGACATGCATATAGTTTAAACTCTTATCTAGGAGTTCTTCGACTTGACTTTGTAGAAAGTTTAAACTCATATCAGGGAGTTCTTCATTTGACTTGATTTGTATATAGTTTAAACTCATATCAAGGAGTCTTGATTTGATTTGACAGATAGTTTATACTCGTATCAAGTAGTCTTCAAGTTTGTAGACATTTTATGCTCGTATCAAGGAGCCTTCAAATTTGTAGACATTTTATGCTCGTGTCAAGGAGCCTTCAAATTTGACATGTAGCCTTTTTATTCTCGTGTCAAGGAGATCTTGATATGTAGACATTTTATGCTCGTGTCAAGGAGTCTTCAAGTTTGATCTGTAGACCTTTTATTCTCGTGTCAAGGAGATCTTGATATGTAGACCTTTTATTCTCGTGTCAAGGTGATCTTGATATGTAGACATTTTATGCCCATGTCAAAGAGCCATAAAGATAGTTTAAACTCTTATCAAGGAGCATTTGAATAGATATGTGGATAGTTTTGGTTCATATCGAGGAGCATTTGAATATGTAGATAGTTTAGACTCATATTAAAGAGGATTTGAATATGTAGATAGTTTAGGCTCATATCAAAGAGCATTGTAGATAGTTTAAGCTCGTATCAAGGAGCATTTGAATATGTAGATAGTTTAGGCTCGTATAATCGAATTTGTAGACAGTTTAGGCTCATATCAAGGAGCATTTGAATTTGAGACTTGGTTGGAGCTTTCCATGTGAATTGCCCCCATGGAATTTGAGAAGAATATGGAAGACCACTTTTTGTTTCCTCCATTCGGATGTTGATGAACACGACGATTTTTTACGGGCTCTTGGCTTGGGAAGACATCATCCTTCGTTGCCCCTTGTATATTTTCTTCAAAGAAGTATTCATGCATCTTCAAAGATCTTCGAACTTGATTTGAGAGAAGAGATGAGAGGTAGAGAATGTCCCACTGGGCGCGCCAAATTTAACAATGAATTTTATGAAAAACATAAAAGTTTTGTACAACTTGAATATATCTAGATCAAACGATTTGCGGGTACAATCTCTATATGTCTCATCCGATTCTTCTCTTTATGAATTTGGGCTTGAGATCTTGAAAGATGAATTTGACGATTGAATCTTCTTCGGGCTTGATCTTGAATTTCTCTAACATTAATTTGGGGTCGAATGACTTATTCTCGTATTAAATGTTAGGCCTTGACTTGATTGAAGAAGACTTCTTGGAGAACATGATTCTTTGATATTCTTGAAGAGAGATTTTAACTTGAATAACGTTGACTCGAGAGATTGATAGCTTTTTCCCGGATCAAATGCTATGTTGGTTGAACTTCTCAACGAACACGTCTTGAATGTCGCTTGAAGGTCGTTGATATTTTTGGATTGACTTGAGAGGAGTTGATGTCGTCTCTTTACTTCTTGGGGAAGAGTCGCTGCCTCTTTTTCTTCTTCTTGGCCTTTTTCTTCATTGAACGTTCGGGCTGTTCTTCAAAATTTTTTTCAAATCTTCAAGAGGGTTCTTGAAAGCTATTGAATTTGAAACTTTAATTTTTTTTAGGTGTGTTTGATATTTGAGGTGTGATTTGTGGCATTGATGAGAGCCCTATTTATAGGTGTAGGAGAGAGAGAGTCTTGGAGAAGAAGACTTCAATTTGATTGATCCTGATTTGACACAATCTCTTTCTTTTTCTTAAGATTTGATAAAATCTCTTTCTTTATCCTAAGATTTTACTGGTGGGCAAAAAATAATTACTTTATTAATTAAATATCTTATTTCTCTTGGATTTATGTTCCAAAATAAATAAAAAAATTAATTAATAAAATATTAAAATTTTCATGTCTACACTTGTTTCCAATGATCTTTTTTTTTTTTTTTTTTTTTTTTTTTTNTGTTCATCCCGAGAGAAACAAAAATTGAACAAAGTTAATGTATGCAATAAATTCTCCACATTTTTTGTAGCATATTAAGTTAAGTGCGTTTTTTTATCCTTTGACAGGTTCCTTCTTAGGATGACTTAATTTTTTTTTATTATTTATTTATTTATTTCAATTTGTGCTTATTTGTATTATACTATTATTTGGAGAACTGTAGAAGTTTATGGAGATTTTTTTTATCAAATTGTTATTCATACATTTGAAAAATCATAACCATTCAATAGAACTTTATTCTGAAAATCCAAACATAGATAGTTAATAATTTAGTTATATATACAAATTTTTGTATCTTTTGATTATACAAAAAACTAAAAATTATATATTTTTTATAATCTATCCATTAAGAAATAAAATTTTATTTACTTATTTAATCATTAATTATATAGAAAAAGCTGGGAGATAAATGTATTTCCTATACAAGTATGTTAGGCATTATTATTATTAGCCGGTTAAAAGTATAAGACCCACACAACCAGACCCACACAACCGGCCAATTTTGGAAGAAATTTGGTTAATGTGAATGATAAAAAAAAATTGTTTCATATTGTGTGGTAATACTTAAGATTACTCCTTTATATTGTCTTGATTATTTATGTATGCTATTAAAATTATCAATATTTTTTAAATAATCATTTTTGTTTACAATATTATATATAAAAATAGATAACAAAAAAATGTTATTAATTTTTTTTTAAAAAAAATAACATTAATACTTAACAAGAAAAATAAAAAAGAAAAAAAAGGAAACAACTATATGGAAAATAAATAGAAGAGCAATTATAGTTGATAAATTTTGTATCCACACGCTTTATAAAATATTTTAAGTTTCAATTTTTTTCACATAATTGATAAGCACACTAAGGGGTATATTCAATTAGGACTTTTAGAGACTTTTTAATACTTTTGAAATTTAGGGGTATCCAATTGAAATTTTTTGAGACTCTCAGAAAGTTTACATGTATTCAATTAAAACTTTGCAAGAGTCTCTAAAAATTGCCCGCTATTCAAGCTAGGAAGATTTTGAGAGACTTTTAAAAGTCAATGATGATTCTTGGAGACTTTTTTACCATAACTCCAAGAAGTATAAATAAAAAAGTCTCACTAAATTTTGTAAGATTTCACGTGAAGACTGCTCTCTCTGTCTCTCTCTCTCTGTCTCTCTCTCTCATGATGCGGGGCTAAAATCCTCAAACAATTTGAGAACAATGCTGCGACGTTTCCCATGGTAGAAATAATTTGTTTTTTCTCTTTATTTTCCAATATCATTGCCACTGGTATTTAAATGCTTGAATAACAGAAGAAACTACATAACATAATACATATAAAGGGGAAACTATCTCCTGACTAATAACTATGCTAGTCTGTAGTCAACACATGGATGTGGGGTGAAATACATGAACATATGTGCATGATATTGTTAATTATATTTTTGTTCTTTTTTATTATTCTATCTATTTTCCTTAAAATGTCAATAAGATAACTATTGCACACTTTTGATTCGAGTGTTAAATATATTACATTTTTTTAATTTTCTTACCGAGTTTGCTTGTTATAATATTTTTTTTTTTGTCTTGTCTTCATTCTAGCTCAATAGGTAATGTTTAATATCCTAACTCATTTTAAATTAATATTATAATTTTTTATTACTATTTAACTTTATTGATATTAGTTATTATCCACATAATTTTTTATGAACATTTCATGCAAATTTATTATTATATGAAGAATTATATAAAAATATTATAAAGTCCAAAAAAGTTCACATTAAAAGTTTTAAAAAGTCTCTATAACAATCTCACAAAATTCACAAAAGTCATTAAAAGTTGTATAAAGTCCACAAAAGTCACCATTTTAAAAAGTCTCTAAGAGTTCTAATTGAATACACCCCCTAAGATTCCCAAGTTCTTTAGTCCAATTGCCCTCACACTTGATAAGCACACTAAGATTCTCAGGTTCTAAGCTGTTGTTTGAAGTTATAGTGAAAGGGTGCCATTGCAGCTTAAAAATTATGGGCATGTTTATAAAGATGGTACTTGTGGGATTGTATATTACACCTGCCAGAATGAAATGAAATTAATTCCCTCGACTCTGAGGCCATGAAAAGAGATCAAGAAAGTTTGATTTTGCAAATAAGCTAAACTTTTACCTCGACTCTTGGCAAAATTGAGCTCAATAGTTTGGCATGGCAAAACTCGAGCAGAAATCAGACGGACATTTTGTCTGGATTGTAAGAACCTAAGGTATCGGTCGATGACAAAGAGATAAAAACC
>CACSLK010027831.1:654594-666640 GCA_902706635.1 Striga hermonthica | reverse complement strand
ACGTGGCTCTGATACCACGTGTTGGATAATAATTGAACCAATACACTCAAGAGTTAATTATACAACAAATGATTTTATTATAGAAATAAATTTTTTTACAAAAGAAAATCCTCACAATTCACAAGCAAACACTTTCTATTTGTAGTACAAACACTCTCACTCACTCTTTTTCTTTCTTTCTGATCACTCACACTTTTATTTTTTTTTATAAACACTCACACCACTCTTTCTTTTCTTTTTGTTTTTATCACAATGCTCACACACACCACCGATGACACACACATATATATAGCATGTGTAATATTAATTGTTTAACTACTAACTACTAACACCTAACTATTATCTAACAACTAATTTGATTAATTGAGTATTCTAGAAAATGGATTTTAACATTAGCTTCTAGAAAATTAAAAAAGAGCATTAATTATTTAATACATTGTTATTTAAAATCAATAATGTTTTATTGCGAAGATAGATCAACTTCTAGTGATTTGTAAAACTCTATTCTAATATTTGGTGTTTCGTAATCTTATATGTCAATTTCTAATGCTTTGGAGTAGTCATATGGACCAAGACTTTTTTATTAGGACTTTTAGAATTAACAAAAGACTTGACCATCATAAAGTATAAATGTATCTTAAAAGTTAATATTTTTTATTTGTTAGCAAATTTTAATATACATAATATATCAAATTAATCTTATGACATTCATATTGCCCATATATCCAAAGAAATTTTTATATCCACCATTATAAATAAAAAAATATTTTATCTTCAATCTTAATTTGAAGATAATATAACTCTAATTCTTCAATTAAATAAATATATACACCAAGCATATTATATAATATGAGTTAGAAAAATCATTATACTGTAGACGAGCGAGTCTTATAGGCGATGGAGTGTTTTAAGCATTATGTAAAAGTTAAAATTAAAACTAAAATTAATTTTCTTAATATGTTAACACCAGTGTATTACACAAGACACGAGAGTTAGTAATACTGCTACTCTATATGTGTGTGCGTGCGCATGTGTGTTTTATCGTTCATTTAGACAATATTTTTTTATGTTAAATAGAATTTATTCATGTATTTTGCATTATAAGCACATTTCATGATGCGGACGCTCTTGATGCAGTAACATGGAAGAAATTTGGGTTGAACATATCGAATAATATTCGAAACAATAATAATAAAAAAAAAAAAATCACCCTATATGTATGTCACCATAACATAGGCATTGTTGGACATAACTTTCATTAATTTATTTTTTCCACAGGAAAAAAAATACATTGACAAAATTTTAGCTCCCAACAGTTTTGATTGAAAATATTTGAAAATAAAATGCCTTCATTATCCTTGACTGGAAATTTTTCATGGCTGCATTTTTTCTTAAATTACAATTGTTTTTATTTGTGGTGGTCCCAATTTTTCTAGCATTATTGCATTATTGTTTTTTTGTATTCACTTTGTCTAAGCATCTTTAGTGACCATATCAGCTACCAAACAGAGGAGAAGACTAAAACATGAACATCTTGTGCTCGTCAATCCTTGGCTGCTATTGTAGTTTCTAATGGTGGGCTCATGACACAAAATTCTAAAGTTTTGGCTTGTCACACATCATTTGGTCGAAACTGGTCGAAACTTTAATTTGGAAAATGGGTAATACATTAACGAAAGAACGACTGCGATCAATTTACCTCGGATAACCTTTTGGTGAAGGCCCAGTAGAGAATGTAGAGTAATCCATGAGCAGTAAATAGGGTCATAGTCATGTGGCCAACCCAAATGTGGTACTTAATGCTGGCCTCAGATGTTAGCCCCAACATCGGCAAAATGGACGATACTCGTGTCACCGGGTAAAATAAAAATGTCAAGCACAAATTCCCGGCTAATCCTGTAGCTAAACCAGCTCTATCCACCTTCGTTTGCCACCTGCCTCGAAAAAACAATTAACATTTGAAATAGAAACATGAAAATACGTATGAACTTCAACACGTATGTATAAATCTTTTTTTTTTTCTCGATTTGTACTAAAAATGTTACGTTAATTTCTTACTACTCATCTCAGTTTGGAAGCAACTGAAAGGCTACACTAGGAATATCTTACATTTTTTCATGTCTGGTCACTGAGAGCTCGGGAGCTTGTTTAAAGAAACGGCGCAGGTAAACCGCGGTATACCAAGCACAAAGAGCAACGAACAAAGTGAATAGTGTGAGCTCCGTTATGGTGACAATACCGAGCCCCTTCACGACCATCGGCCTCTTCAACAACCTTAGCTTACTCTCCCGTTTCCAGCTGCTGCTATCAAAACATGCACTTAGGTATTAAACCAAAAACAAAGAAAATTGTGTATTTTATTTTATTTTATTTTATTTTTTTCTCAATTGCTATTAGGTGAGCCAAATAATTAATGTAAACAAACTCGAAATTCTATGAAGCCAGTTTTCTTATGGAACCATCCACCACACTTAATGTTATTGACACATGTACAAATTGTATTCATTGTGTCAATACACTATTAGTGAATGAATGTGGATCACTCCATAAGTCGAATCATCCGATGGCTCCGTAACAAAACTGTGTACAAACCTTGCTGTGGCAGTGGCACCACCAGTCATTCTCGTCTCCAAATGCAGATATAAACACCCCAAGACAGCAATGAACAAAATGGGAAATGTGAAATCAAGCATTGTTGAACCTGATAATTAAGACTCCAAGCATTAATTAATGAAGAAATATTTCTCAATTAATCACCAATAATAATAGTCCATTAGTGGGTCTTTCTTAAACACCAAAAATAATCAATAACTTTGTTTCAAGTAATGTATTCATGCTCTGTTTGGACAACCTAAATAGAATGGAACAAAATTAAGGATAAGAAGTGATTAAATTTACCTTGTATTCCAAAGAAAGTAGAGTTTGTATGAGCAAGAATGTGGATCAACCAGTGATTGTAATAAGTATCAGTTGGCATAATAA
The DNA here is from genome assembly GCA_902706635.1 of Striga hermonthica. Taxonomy (NCBI): domain Eukaryota; kingdom Viridiplantae; phylum Streptophyta; class Magnoliopsida; order Lamiales; family Orobanchaceae; genus Striga; species Striga hermonthica. Next base: position 663,658 of record CACSLK010027831.1, on the reverse strand, counting down.
TCCACATCATTGTATTACCAAGAAAAACAACAAGGGCCAGCAGCAAAATTGCTCCTCTGGCAATAGTGATGATTCCAGAGGAAGCCATTGTTGTGCTCCTTAAATTTTTTGAAGATAAAATATATTGTACTACTATCATCCTATGTGAAAAGCTTGTTTTATAGTGGAAGAAAATGGGCCTTGAGAAGGTGATGTGTTTGTGTGTACAAGCTACATACAATTATGTACACATCAGTGCGTGTACGCACATGACAAGCACACACCACACTTGCTTAAAGGGGTTGCTTGAATATAAGTCCTTTTTTTTCGTTGTACTAGGAAGATGTTACGCACATGTAATATTAATTTTTTTACTCAAAATTATTTTTATTATATATTTAATTTAATAGCACAATATAATTTTCTTTTCATTATTTAACAAAAAATTATGTATTTTATGATAAAATATAAATTTAATACTATTAACAGAACTCTATGACAAATAAAATTAAATAAAAAATATTGGTTAGAAAATCTAAAATAAAATTAATATTTTTTTTTTTTTTTGAAATTTGAAATGCTGAAGAAATCTATGTCGTCATTGATTTTGTTATTTAGTGATATCATCCTTATGCTATTAATATGGTGAAAATAATATCTTTTTTAATGTCTTCCTTTTGCGTCTTACTATTTGAATAATAACTTGAATATACTATAACTATAATTTGTAATTATCATTTGCTTATTGTTGATTGGAAGCTGACACTGTGGTTGAATGTTTCGTTCTCTATTATTTTGATTATAACGGTTGCAAATTCAATTATATTTACACGTGTAATATTTCGTAATATTATAGATATATATTTTCTCTTTGTATATAATGATATAAGAGATATAAATATTTGAAAATATCTTTAAAATTGTGAATATTTTAAAAACAATTACTTGAAATTAGGAACAATAACATCCTTGATTGATTAAAGGTTCCCATCTATCTATATATAATGTTGTAACATTGGTTAATTGAAGGTGCTTATCTATATATATTGTCCAAAATAAATTATTGCTACATCTCCTAACACTGTCATACATGCATTATCATTTTCGTTCATGGATTTTCAAGACTATCTAAAAAGTGAAAAAAAAATAATAATTCTATTTTAAATAAATTGTAAAATCATGATTCTTTCATATTTTACTTTTATCTAAACATTATTTTATATATTTGTCAATATTTTTACAAGGTTTATGTTTCCTAGTTTTAAGAAGTGATTTGAAAAATTAAATTTATCTATGATTTATAATAAGATAGTCTAATGAAATAAATTTAAAGTAAATGTAATATTTATTTTTATTTAATTAATTATAATTATTATAACTATATATTTTCTAACAAGTACACATATTTTGAAATTCAAGATTTTAAAATCGAGTATTACTTATTTTATTTTATTTTTATAATTACTATATTTTGATTTCTATTACAATTAAAGTAAATAGTAGATTAATTTATGTAACACATATTACCATAAAAGAACATTTATACTGTACATACTACTAACAGATAAAGTTAAATTGTATCATGCATATATTTTAATGTATAATTTAAACAAAGTATTTCTATTAAAACAATATATTTGCACTTAACTAATATTTTTTTCCATAAAGCATTGATATTTTATTATGTTGAATAACTATTTTTAATACTAAAAAAAATGAATGAAAAAAATAGCATACAAACATTTTAATACATTAATATTTACAAAATTAATTACAAAAATAACATACAAATATTTGGTAAATAATAAAAAACAATGAGAACCATAAGTTAATTGAATAATATATTTATAATAAAATAATACAATAAGAATAAAAAAGATTAATATATTATGACGTTGGAAAAAAACCAGTTAAATAGATAAATGTTTGGTTTCAATAAAAGGTTAGTTCAATTGATTATTTATTTATTTTTTAATTTTTTTATTGACTTTGCATTACAAGTATTTTTAATATTTGTACAGAAAAAAATCTTACTTTTGTAGTTGTGCCAATACAATCATTTAAAAATTTGGATACCGGTCAATTCTTTTTTCAGTAGATTAATATCATAAAAAATTATTAATTATAATATACACAAGGAATACTATAATAAAAAATTGAGTACTATGTCATGACATTCACGATTAAAACATCAAAATATAATTTAAAACATTTTATTTGAAATTATTTGAAATAATTTTATATTAAGTCATGTGTTTTAATATTTCAGTTATTCTAATTAAAACTTAAATTATTATTTGACAATTTTGATTGTTTATATTACAAGTAGTAAATGTATTTGGAATAAGACATAATATAAATTTTTGGAAGTAACATAATATAATACTTTTAGAAGTAACATTATCTTTTATTGGGGGTAGTAGTGACATTTCAGATTTTATTTCAATGTGGTTGGATGAGATATTAATGAAGTTATATTATTACATTTATGTCCTTAAATGGTAAAACTTTATGAGATATTAATGAAGTTATATTATTGGAAAATGCTACCATCCCGTTACGGTACTATCCCGTCGGATGTTTTAACCGTTGGATCATCGATCTTATCTAACTACACGTAGATCGAACGGTTAAAACAACCGACGGGATGGTACCGTAACGGGATGGTAGCATTTCCCTATATTAATACATTTATGTCCTTAAATGATAAAACTTTAGAGGGTAATATGGGTATTTCAAAATTTTCAAGAAATAACTCATCCTTTTAAGAGAGTTATAGATTATAGATTATAGATAGATTATAGATTATTGATATAGATTTTTTGGTTAATCAAAGTTAATTTTGTAAAGTTAGTTGAGTTAAATTTGATTAGATTTGAGTGAGATTTGAATTTCGTATTTAAATAATATTTAAAATTTTAAATGCATTTGAAACTCTGAAGTCAGATATCACTCTAGACATGTCAACGGGCCGAACCGGCCCGTTAACTGGTCCTGGCCCGGCCCGAACCAGCCGCCTTAGGCCGGTTTGTTGAACCGGACCCTTAGGGTTGCGGATCGGGCCGGTTCAGGTTGCGGGTCGAACGACGGGTCATAGTGTTAATTTTTTTTTCTTTTAGGTGTATGGATTTATTATAATTTGAGATAAGGGCCGTACCGGCCCGTGACCCGCCGTGAACCGGCCCATAGTTTATTTTGGGCCGGTCACGGGTCATGATATTGAGGCCCGTCGCGTCGTGGCCCGGCATTTGGCCACCTCTACACTCGGTACATAAAACCTGCCTTACTCTGCATTTGGCCAGCTTCTGTTTCGACAAAGCTGTGAGGTTTGTTAATAGTGTGATTGAGGACGAACAAGGCTTTGGTGTCCAGACACTCTTAGAGCTGTACTCGGTAGAGTCGGATTATACACCCTGACACCCATAATAATATCCCAATTTTGGGGCCTAAGTGAATGGGGTGTTCTATTGGTTTGCATATGAATTGTTCAGTTCAAACTACAGTAAATAAAATTTATTGGTTAACTAAGATTAATATGTTGCACATGCACAAGTCTCGCCTGATGAGATTCGTCATGTCATAATTTTTACAACAGAAGATTTGTATACAGCTTGTAGATGAAAAGCTTTAAGCAAGAAAAGTACAATACAAAAGGAAAAACACCAGTTACACACTCGGCACTTAAACTGAACCACACAACACCCGAGCGATGATGACATGATCGACTCAATGAGCCGACATATATATTTCCAGTTCGTCAGCAAATTTGATACATCTGATGATCACCAACTGAAGCTGATGGACTCAAAATGCAGATTGGCGGCCAAGCCAGATGAACATATTTTCGCAACTTCATGCCTCAGACTCCGAGGCCCACAAACGAGAACCCCAACACTCGATTCCTTCCGTTCGAATAGAATCCCTGAAGCAAACAACATTCGAGTGTCGTTAATAGCTAATAATTAATATGTTCATACTCCATTATATTATTGAAATGCAAAAAAAAAAAGAACCTTATGTGATCATATTCATAATCCCTCATATTTATTCAACAGAAAAGTTTTTCAACAACTTACTTTTGATATCCGGCTTTTCTCCATAATGCATGTTAACGGTTTGTGAAAACGCCTGTTGAGGCAAGCTTTCCAATTCTCTATCTGTATTATAACAAAACCACGAATTAGGAGTCCCCGCAGGACTCATCCCCCCTTCCATGCTCTGTATCTGCTTAACTTCCCTTCCATTGTTGCCCTTGTTCCAGAGAAAAGCCACGGTCGAAGTCATAACAATGCCGATGCATATGAACAACATATGAAGCACGGCTCTAGACGACCAAGAATATATCTTGTTCGTGTTGTGGTCGATTGGGTATATATAGTAACGTGTCAAAATGCCAATAAAAAGTAGGTAGATTACGAAAGAGGACGATATTATCGCCCCAAGCCACAGATAGCTGTTTTGACCTAAAACTGGGGCTAAGGGCAAGTCGGACTTGTTGGGCTTGAACCAAAGCGTGCGAATGGTGTTTTTGGTTGCTTCTTGTGTTTTCTCCCTTGTCACGTAAGCTTCGATTTGTAAGTCTAGGGTTGAGGGGATTGGTGTGGGGCCGGAGATTGGAAGGATTAGGTCTAGAAAGCTTAGGTCAGTAGAGTTCTTGAACGCGGTTATTAGAAGGATTTTTTGAGTTTTGTGCTTTAAAGTCGAGTTTGTGTGGATGAGCTCTCGGACGATGGAGATGAATGGAGTTATGCCGCTACCTCCGCTTATTAACACTACTAGCTCGTGCCTGTAAAATAAAGGGGATGTGTTTTTAGAGGTTGTTTTTTCATAGCTATCCTTAAATATCTTATAACTCATTTTTTTTTTAAAAAAAATTTTGTATGTGCACTAAACTTTTGTGTAGTTGTGTTATGGTTTGTTGGTACCTAAGAAAATCAGTTGAGGGAGGGCCGTAAGGCCCTTCCAGCGAAACTTCCAGACGATCGATGGAAGAAGGTGAAGCAAGCAGTTGATAGAGCTTATTGGACCATGACCCTTCCCCTTTGATAACTACACTCAACTTGTCACACTCCAAATTACTGCTGGAACTAATGGTAAAAGGGTGCCACTGCAGCTTCGAAATGCTTGGCACATTCATGAACATGATGCTAGTTGGAGTATAACTCAAACCTGACAAATGTAAGAAAACAAACAAATAAGTAAGTAATTGATTTTGCTTGTGCAGTTGTGTGTGACCGGTTTTATCGTGGTTTTAGTTTACCAACCTTTGGCTTTGGAGAAGTTGAGCTCGACCGTCTGACAAGGAAGGAGTCGGGCAGACAGAAGACGGACCCTTTGTCTCGACTGGAGGAATCTGAGGTATCGGTCGATCATGAAGAGGAAGAAGCCGGGGAGCATGATGCACGTGTAGCTTACGCCCACGTGGAGCACAAAGAAGAAGACAAATAGGATGTATAGGTGATGAGCGTAGAAGAACAGCTCAAACATCTTTCTCCTTATCCTTGGGAATGTTGTAGCCCACAGGACTAATCCTGCCAGCAGGGATAACTCTCCGGCCACGTTGGATATCCCTGTGTTCTCCCATTTCAACATCTGTAGGAAAATAAAACATATTAATATGCCTAGTTGATGTCCACAGTTACCATTTGATCAAATTAGTTTAAACAATTAAAGAACAATAAAAAAGAAAAAAAAGGTACCTCTGATAATTTATGAGTGGCAGCCCAATACACAATGTAAGCTAGGCCATGGGCAGTGAAAAGGGCCATGACAATGTGGCCCAGCCATATATGATATTTGACACTGCCCTCTGATGTTAGCCCCAAAAGTGGCAGCACCGATGAGCCACGTGTCACCGGGAAGAAGAGAAATGACAGTGCTATATTTCCGACCAGCCCCAGGCGGAGCGCCACCGTATCCAGCCTCGCTTCCCACCTGCCATGCACCACCAACAATTACATACATTCTCTCAATTCCAATTTACGTTTCGCAGAATTATAAAGGGAAAAATCTAATTTTTGTCCTCTAAGTTGGTCATTGTTCAATTTTAGTACACCTAACTTTCCCCTCATAAAAAATAGTCCACTATGTTACAATTTTCGTCAATTTTTAGTACAGTAATCCCCCTCTAAAAGTTGTATACTTAATGTAATAATTGGTTAAATATATTTATATATAGTTCTTACACTTTTTCTCCATTTTTTGCAGCGGACTTGGGCGTAATCTTGGCAAAACTAATGCTCAAATAGGTACCGAAGTTCCAAAGAAGAAGAGCTATGAACATGAGGAGAAAAGCAAGCTCTATTCGAGTGACTATTCCCAGCCCTTTGATCGTCGCTGGCCTTCTCCACAGACTCAACCGACGCCCTCCATTTGTGCTGTGTAATTCGATCACCCCAAAATAAAATTAAGTTCACAAAAATTTAAAAAGTAGAGCAAATATATAACTATCAGTAAATCATGTGGAAATTGTGTATATCCATAGCTCTTATAACAAAAATCTATCATGGGAACATTTTATAAATCAACTAGTCTAGGTTATTTTTAAATTATGAGCTAGTGTACATGTAAAAGTTACGTCCAAGATGTGTGAGTCCATTAAGTGTGTTGATCCGTCATACATTTTTTTTTAACAAAAATTCATACGTATACTTGAATGTCATACATTTATTTATATCGATGTATTTATATAAAATATTTGGCCTTTATTTGAAATAGTATGCGTAATTTTTCACTAAACACTTGCACCCACTAAAAATGAAAATACTATTGATCTTTTGTTTCCTTCTTAGCATTGCATATTTTATTGAAAATAATTTTACTTTAAAATCATAAGAAAATTATTATTTTTTTTAATAATCATTAGTGATTATTGCAAAATTGAAGAATTATAAATAAATATTTAATAATATATAAAACAATAATTATTATTTTATAAGGTGTACACACACACACACACACACACACACACACACACACACACATATATATATATATATAATATAATTTATTTAAAGCACTTCCGTCGTTATAAAACTATCCTTTTATAATATTTAATAACTTATGAATAATATAACAAATACATTATTTGCTATTCAAAATATTTTTCCTATGTAGTAACTATGTTGGTATCACGCTATTGTGTCAATTGCATAATCATTTTTTTTACAAAAATATTATGTCTATTATTTTATAAATATAATGAAAATAAGAAATGATTAGTTTATCTTTATATTTAATTTATAATCTTAATATATTGTCATTTGTTTTAAACATTTACAACATGAATCATAAAATATTTTTTATTTAACTAAATAAATTTAAGAAAAATAAGAAAATTTCATTAAATCAATCGCCACAATGATTGAATTAGTTTTAATTCATATTTATTAAAAAAAAAATGACACAACTGGAATTGGTCAAAGGAGATTAAGTTATGGGTCAATTTAGCCAAACAAAAATCGATTATTGAAACTAAACATAATTTTAATATTATAAATTGCAATCATTTAAATGTTGTTCAAATTAACTCCAAATTATCATATTAAGAATACTTTTATAATGAAATATTCAATAATTTATAAATATTTATATATAATTTTATTAATATTTATGTAAAAAGTTAATAACAGTAGTGCCCCGAAATGGGGCCGAAGGGCCGGTTATTGTATTACAATTTTTATGGTAAATCAAGGTTCTCAGAAACGGACAGTCATCGAACCGATCAAGTTATTTATACAATGATTAATAGTTGGTTCAGACTTTAATTATAGATATTTTTATATATCCAGCACTTACAATAGACTTATATAAAAATATTAATTAAATATCCGAACAATTTTAAATTTTTGTATAAATTTTTAAACTAATTCGTAAATAATTTATTAATCTCTATTTTATTTAAATATATATTTTTATTTACATTAAAAATAATTTTAAATGCATAAAATTTATTTAAAAATATTGTACCGATCCTACAAGTCCGACCGATGATAACTAATGATTGGTTTGCTAGCGAACATTTTTTCATGCGAATCTGATCGCTCGATAAAGCGCTTATCGGACCATCCAATCAGACTATCTAGTCAGGTCCGGTCTGATGTTGAAAACAATGAGTATATCATGACTAATGTTATTTATTTATTTAAGCGTACAGCAGAATTGTGATGATTTCTCGTGTATCGCACGGGCTATGTACTAATTAATGTACTAATTAGTTTAAGAACACGATAATTTAGTTCCAAATTATTTAAAAAATATGACTGCATAATAATTAAATTAGTCTAACAACAACCTTATACTAAAATATAGTAAAAGATAAAAGATTGCATACCGTTCAACGTGGCTATTTGTTGAATTTTTTCCTAAATGGAGATACACACAGCCCAAGACTGCAATAAATAGGACTGGGAAGCTGAATATAAGATAAGTTGCACCTACAAACACACATATTGAGTCGATATATATGAGTAATTAATACTCTGTTATAAAGATAATTTGATTATAGTATTTAGCTTTTATTTTATTTTTTTTCTTATCTATATATGCCACCTCTTTTTTTTTTTTTTCTTGTGAAGCGGTGATAAATATACTACGTACAATATATATCACTAGAAAAATTTACAACCTCCAATACATTGATATACATCTTTAATTTGCGTTAATTACCTTTTAATTTAACTTAATTGATTAAATAAAAATTTTAATTATAAGTTCATATTCATATGACTAAAATATTTGGCAGATAATAAAGATACAAGAATGTGATATTGATAAATATTGAAGTTGTTTGATGTAACAAGAAGATATAATAATTTTTCCAAACCTTGGGTGGTTCCGAAGTAAGTGGAGACAGTTTGTGCTCTGAGCTCCGGCAACCAAGTTTTTCGATAGGCGTTTGTCGGCATCATCACCCACAATAATAGGTATCCGGCGAACACCGCCACCACTGCCGCCATTATTGCCGCCCGGATTGCGTTGTTGCCGCCACCGGAAGGTGGTGGATGTGGTGAAGGTGTATGTGAATCCATATATATATATATATATGTGTGTGTGTGTGTTTGTGCTATAATTTCTAATGATTTTT
>CACSLK010027831.1:608524-639172 GCA_902706635.1 Striga hermonthica | reverse complement strand
AAAAAAAAAAAAAAAAAAAAGGCTATTTATAAACTAATAAACAAATGTAACAGAACCCAAGTACAAGAACTGATTTATTGCTGCACCCTTTTGATTAAATTTTTTTTAATTGTATATATTTTATATTTCATGATACGCATATTTTTTAAGTTCGGCAACATCCAGGTAATATATATCATATATGGTAGACGTACACATAATATGGTAGACCTACACATAATATCCAATTTGATTTGTGAATGGTTCTCCCTTGGCCATACAAATGTATTATTTGGAGCACTTTATGGGGCAAAGGATAATTCAAGTGCGACGAGATAAAACTCCATGGTCTAGGGACAATATTCAGTTTGAGGGCCTGCCAAACATTTTTCATTTTTATTTTTATTTTAAATTTGTTGTTGAAAGTCTAAGGATCACTTCAAGAAACAATGTATTTAGTCACGCTTATTTTCTATTTTGGTGATGCTTATTAGTGTCACTAAAAATTTACCTACGCTTTTACCCCGCATCGTAACGGGTCTCGATTTGTTAACATGACACGTGTGCATGGTCGGTCAGCAATAGGGCTAAGCATGTGACTCGAAGAATTCCGAACTATTTCAAAATTCGAAACCGAAATCACTCCGAACCGAAAAATAACTGGTGACCGTTTGACTTTCTTTGAACCGAACGATCCGAAAAACACAAATGTCCGTACCGAGAACCGTACCGAACTGAAGAACCAAAATTAAGAACCGAATTATAACATTAGACGTGTGTTATTAATATATTTTTTGTCAACTTTGATCCTATATAATTTGACAATTTATAAAATGTAAATAAAACACAATAATAACAATTAAACTTCACTTAAATTTCATGCTTAGTAATACTTGATCTACAATTGAATTTTTCCTATAATAAAATAAATTATTTAAAATGGTATGAAAGGTTAAAGAATATTATTTTAAACGAAAAATTATATTATATTTTATTTAATTTTAAAATTTCAATATTAATTGCACAAATTTAGTTTTAACTAAAAATTATTGTTATTTCTATGTTGATTTTAAAATAAAATCTTTAATATGAGGAAGTATTGATGAATGTTGGTTTTTTAAAGCACATAAAAATTAAATAACTAAAATATAGAGTTACTTCTAAAGTTGATTTAAAAATAAAATCTTCAATATGATGAAGTATTGATGAATGTTGTTTTTTTAAGCACATAAAAATTAAAATATAACTAGATAGTCATTCAAAAAAAATTACAAAAATAAGCAATCTCCCATGATCCGAACCGAACCATACCGAACTGAACTGTTCTGATAGTCCCGAATACCGAACCGAACCGAAAAATAAAAATCTCCGAACCGAACCGTCCCAATTTTTTGGTACGGTTCTGGAGATCAAGTTTAGTGATCTTCAAATTTTGGATACGGTTCCAGAGACTTCTCAATCTCCGAACCGTACCGACCCATGCTCACCCCTAGTCAGCAAGAGTCCAATTCTGCCCATGTCAACTCAAACCATGTTAGATTGATTTGGTGAATATTGTATTTTTGGTATAGATAGATTTTGGTATCTTAGAGATTTGGTGTATATTATTTTAGGGTTCCCTTTGTATCTTTATATTCGGCTCTTGTAACATTCTCATTGACGGACTCCGATCGGGCGGCTATTTATAGGTTGACTGATGCCCAAATAAGAATCTATTGTACACCTTGTCTCTTCCGCCCGCAACAATGCTCCTTTGTCAGGTAAGCGTAGTTCTTTTGAGTGGATGTATGATAGCGGTGCTTCACATCATATGCCGGGCTACTTGGAATTTTTTTTCTGATAATCGGGATATTCCGCCCCAGTCTGTGTAGTTACCAAATGACACGCCCACCACCGTGTGTAAAGCTGGCACTATTCATCACAGTTCTCATATTATTTTATATGATGTTTTTTTCGTTGACAGTCTTCAGTGCAGCTTGATATTGTTATCTCGTTTGTTGGATTAATCTAGTTGTGATGCTACATTCACTATTAAAATTGTGCTATTCAGGACCTCACTTTGAGGATGGTGATTGGAGCGAATGAGTAGTTAGGGGCACTCTATTTTATCCCAGGAGGTCACTGCCAATGCTTCTCGGGTGTCTTCGGTCATGCAACACTTGTGGCACCAGCGGATGGGTCATCCCTCTTCTATTGTTCTTGGTCAATTGCCTTTTGTTGAGTCTAACTCCTTGGTCTCGAGTAAAACGTGTGATGTTCATTGTCGGGCCAAGCAATCTCGTGCTAGCTTTTCTCTTAGTCGAAGTGTTAGCAGTTCCATTTTCAGTCTGATTCATTGTGATGTGTGGTGACCGTATAGAGTTCTTGCCTTTAGTGGTGCTCGATATTTTTTCAATATTGTTGACGACTATTCTCGCGGTACTTGGATTTTCTTATTGGATGACAAATTCTCGGTGTCTTCAACTTTACTGCAATTTTTTGCTTTTGTAAAATGGCAATTTTCTCTGTTGGTTAAAATTGTTCGCAGTGACAATGAGACTGAATTTACTCGTATGTGTGATTATTTCCGTCAACATGGGATTGTTCATGAAACTTTTTGTGTTGGAACTCCTAAAAAAAATGGACTTGCTGAGCGCGAACATAAGCATATTCTTAATGTTGCTCGAGCATTACGCTTTCAAGCCCATTTATCGATTTGAGTTTTGGGCACATTGTGCACTTTAAACTTGTCAAAACGGGCTGAGGCCCGTGGGCCAGCCCGCCCCGCTAATACGGTGGGCCGGGCTGTGATTTTAGAGGCCCGTTGGAGAGCGGGCCTAAACGGGCCAGTCCGCGAGGGCCGCGGGCTTTGGCGAGGCGGGCCAAGCGGGCTGTGGGCTAGCCCGCCTTTTTTTAATTAATATATATAATTACCAGAGCCGGTCCTGAATATTATTGGGCCCTTGGGCCAAATGTAAAAATAATGTCAAGTATTTTTATATGTATAAAAAAAAACTAGAGTATTTGTATAACATTAACAAAGCCCCAAAAATTATTATGCTAAACAATCCCTTATGTAAAACACAACTTCATCAAAATAGCTAACAATTCATCACGTATATGAAGGTTAATGGCACACTTTCATCTTTCAAATTTACAATATATAATATCTTGAGTGCTTTTACAAAATATAATGTCTCATGTAAATTTCAGGCAAATCAAATAACTAATTGACCAACAAAACCCTTTTTAGCGGCACAAATATAGTAGTAGTAAAATTACTTACAAAGTTTTGTTAGAATTTTTAGCAGAAAAATATCCATTGTATAACCATAATCAAATATCATGTAATATCCTTCTATTGCATAGATTAATTAGTTGTTAAATTTGATATGGTTCACATTTTGTAGTAGTTTTTATATGTAATAAGAATGGTTTGTTTACTAGTTCAAACATGATGATGTTTTAACTAAAGGTTATTAATAAATAAAATTATAATTAAATTTTTATCAGAATTATTTTATACATATAAAAATATAAAATTATTATAGTATTAATTATTAATGACATTTAGTTAATTATGTTTGAGCTATAAAACAAATAACTCCAACACATAACTTAAAAAGGGTAAAACATATTACAAATCAACCATAAGTGTTACAAAATAAAAATTAAATATATTTAAATTTTTTTATCAAGCAACCTTAAACCACGCTGAACCTAATTTAGGAAGTTAATTAAATATAATCTATAAATTAACTAAATGGCCAAACAACAAATAATATAATTTTTTAAGTAAGCCAAATATGTATAATAGGATAATGTAACTAGATGTAATAATAATTAAGTTGAGAGAGAAATAAATAAATGGTAGTATAAAAGACGGTTGGGTGGTTTTGGTTTGTAAAAAAGAAATATGTTTATAGAAAATATAAAAAGTGAATGTGTGGGGAAGTGTGTTAAAAGTTGAAGAGAATATGGACAATAAATACCTATTTGGGAAGGCTCACCTTATTTAATTCATGGAATTAAACCAATAGTGGTATACATATAGGCAGAGTATAGCATATAGGCCGGTGCCCCTTCCACGAATTGGGCCCTGGGTTGTTGCCCAGGTCGCCCTCCCTCAGGGCCGACCCTGATAATTACTAATATGGCCTATATTTTGTTTGGCCCAAACTCAAACCTCCAAAGTTTTATAGCCAGATACACATTTTTTCTTTTGTCTCACAATTTGACATACAACAAAATTCATAACGGGGCAAAATCCTAATCAAGTCTTTCAAGCTCCTAAACCCTAATCTCAGGCCTCTAGTCTCGACTATTTCAAGTCCCAATTATCAGTGGTGGCCGGCAGACGATACCACGTCGAGCATATGCGATGAACGATGGTGAACGGGATGGTGAACGGGGCTTCTTTCATTAGGCGCCGGTGGCGGGGAAGTGACGGGTATGAAACTTTCGAACGTGCGACGACTTTGAGGAAGTGAAACCTTTGAGCGTGGAGCGGCAGGATTTAAAAACGGTGATTGAGGATGGATTTTGAACTCTGGCTAGATCTGAATTTAAACTCTGATTTCGTGAATTAAAATATGTGAACTTTGGGATGGCTTTGTATGATTAATCCTTTTGGATTATATGGGTGGTGAAGGGATGGTTTTGCACGAATTTGAAATTTTTTTGAACATGAAAGCCCCAGGCCAAGTGATAGCAAGCCCAAACTTTTTTTTTTATATTATTATATTTTTTTATCAATTTTAGCGGGCCAGCCCGCCTAGCCCGCTGCCCGTGGCGGGTTTGGGCCGGGCTGGCTATTTCGAGGCCCACCACGCCAAATGGTGGATTTTGGCGGGCTGCAGGCCGGCCCGTCCCGCCAGCCCGTTTTGACATGTCTAGTGTACTTGCTGCTTGCTATTTGATTAATCGAACTCCTACTCCTCTTTTATCTGACAAGACTCCCTACGAACTTCTGTATGGAGAACCTAACAATTATGCGCACTTATGTGTTTTTGGTTGTCTGTGTTACGTGCACAATCAAAACAGGGAAGGCGACAAATTTGCAAGTCGAAGTCGTCGATGTGTCTTTGTTGGCTATTCATCTGGTCAAAAGGGGTGGCGTGTTTATGATTTGGACAACCGCAAGTTTCTAGTCTCACATGATGTGGAATTCAGTGAATTAGAGTTCCCTTATTTGAAGTCTCACGCTCTTGATACTGCCTTTGTCCTGTAGTTCCATGGCATGTTGTTTTTTACGATGATGATAATGTGGTGGTTCCCACTACGATTCATACCGCTGACAATGGGGGTTTTGAAGTCATTGCTGATAGGGGGTAATTCTCCCCAAGAGGAAGTGATGACCATGCTCATCGTCTCAAGAGGCCCTCTTTCCGTCTTGCTGACTTTGACTCTCACACTATTTGTTCCTCATCCCCCCACTCCTCAATCGTCTCCTCAATCATGTCATCGTCCGGTACTCCTTACCCTGGAACGTTATGTTTCTTGTGATTCCTTTTCACCTACACATCAGTCTATTCTGGCAGCCATTTTTTCTTCTGTTGAGCCTTCAACCTTTTCTGAGAGAATTAGGGTGGAATAAACGGTGATTATTTTGTATTAATCTGATTAAAGTAAAAAGGGAGATTTTAGATTTGATACGACCTTGAGCAACACAAGAAATTAAACTAAAACAAGAAATGTATGATTTTAACGCAAAAGATGGTAAACCGAAAATAAACTCATAGTCTAATAACTATGAGAATAAAATCTGTTCAGTTTTTAGAAGCACTAGTTGTAACCTGTGCATTTGCACAGAAAGCTGTATGATAAAGAATAAAATAAAAAAAATATAAACAATAGTCAAATCATTATCTTCAAACCCTTTCGGCTCGTAACTCCAGAAAGCGCCACGTACAATAGTTCATGGCTAAATACAGGGCTCTTCAGTAGTAAGCTGATGTGCGACAGGTACTGCCCTTGACTATTATTGATTGTCATAGCATAGAAAACCATGAGCGGAAATTGCCTGCGCTGTGAACTTGAAAGGTACCCTCAAATCGGATGGTATGATTTTGACTCTATGAATAAGAACCTTATCACCAGTTCTTGCGTCGGTTCATATTTTGCATTCTAATACATGGCTGTTGAGCTTAGTAAATCGAGTATCTGTTGATCTCAAAATTCGGAGAACAAAAACATATCAATTGAATTGTACACTAATCAAAGAAAATATAAATGATAGATAAGAATTTTATGGGCTGCCAATTGAAGTGCACCCTTTGTCGTTGGATGCGATTACCATTTTCCGTTGTACCGATTATCCTGATATCTTCCTACCTATCACCTACAACCCCAAGTGGACTGAAATCAGTCGATTCCTTTCTGAGAGGAACCTCAACTCTGAGGACCGTCTGGATATAATTTGTCGTGTCTTTCAGGCGAAGTTTGATGCACTGATGAGGGATGTTCAGACCCATATAGCACGGCCAAAGTTTCATCCACCACACATATATAGAACATTTAAGAAGGTGGTAGATGCAGGTATGTGATGCATGAAACCCTACCACGTGCAACATTTTCGCCGTTTCTTCTTCATTTTTAATTTTTATTCTCATCGGAGACAAACACTAGGATCGAGTCCTATTTTGTTTAGCCGTCGTAGACATGCTTTTAATTTATCAATGGGGCTATTGATCTAGATGTGAATTGTTTGTTTATTGGTTTGATATATTTGTATGTTTTTTGTATTATTTCGTGGATAAAGTTTTGGAATCGTTTTTGTTGTATAAATTTTCTATGGCAAATAATTTTGGTCGGGAAACACCTTAAAATTTTCTATGGCATACATATGACCCTCATTGATCTTAAACTTCTTAAAATCTTCAGCGAAGCAACCCGGGCCTGAAGCGTGAATTCGCTGATCCTACACGATAAAAAAAATAATATTATAAAAATCGATATTGAAATAGTATGTGTTTAAAAAGACTGAAATATTTTTATACCTTGACATCGTGAAATACGTACTCCAATCCGCCATTTTGATGTTTGTTCTTTTTATTTTCATTTTATCAAAGATCTTGTTGAATAATGGCGAATCAACCTCAATATTATCAAACATAAAAGCCATTTGAAATGATAATTTGGTTGAATATTTTTTCCTACTGAGTAGTATTTTTTGCTGAATGTGGTTTTGGTTCTTATTTTTTCAGCTATTTATAAAGTTTTAAAAAATGGTCATTGATTTATAATTTAATTGTCAAGTGATTGCTCAGTTTTAAAGAATAATTGATTTTTTTTTTTTTTACTGACTCTAATATTGTCCCGCCATTTTAACTGATGGATTGCATGCTTCTTCATTTATATAATATTTAAAATTGTAAGATAAATAATGAGTACATCATATTGTAGAAATTTTATTGTTTGTAAATATAAACGATATAAGTATAAACTATTTAACCTACATATAAATCACTATACTGATAATTGTAGAAAATAGTAGTGATTATGACCAATTAATTAGATAAAAAATAATTTGGTTATGCCATAAAAAGTAATTAACAATTTTTATTAAAAATTATTAATGAGTTAAAAAATAATTATTATTTTAAATAAGCAGTTTAAAAAATATAAATAATTTATTTTATATGTATAAACTTTCTTATATCCTTTAGTTTGACTTATGATTAGTTAATATTAGTTACTATGTAATTATGAAATATATAATTTAATTAATTAATGAAAAATAATAGTTTTTTTTTTACAATTAGTTGAATAAAACGCGATGATTTTATTTTTGCAATAAATTCTCTGTAAATAGCTATAAATATAGGAATATAAATATAATCATAACGGGTATGATATTTACATAAATTACATTAAATATTATTATTATTATTATTATTATTATTATTATTATCATTACTACTACTATTTGAGGCTATGAATTTTATTTAAATGAATGCATTTTTTAAAAAATTAAACATGTTCTTATGCAACAATAAATTGTCTTTTATAAGAACGATTGTTTTATTTTTATTTTCTAATTTTGTATTATACCCACAGGTTTTGGTAGAATAATTTGTAGTCATTCTATTTAAAACATATATAGAATAAAAGTTAGAATTATTAAATGAGCGGATAAAACCGTAACAATTAATTTCAATATTAGTATGCTTGCATATAAAGTAAAAAAGCTACTACGTATAAAAAAAGAGTGGAATATGCAAATTTTTATTGATGTTATAATCCCTAATTATATATATAGATTGTTTTTAAATTTTAATTAGTTTTTATTAGATGTCATAAAAGAAAATAAAAAGATGAAAATACCACTTAAAAGAACAACGTTACAATGTATAATAATAAATGTACAATAATAATCCCTAATTGTAAAAGTAACGTTCATTGTATATGGTAGGTTGTAGTATTTATTAGGTATAATTTATTAGGTAAAATTTATTAGGTTTTATTTATTAGGTTTTATGTATTGATTAGCTAGCAATTATATATATACATATATATATAGATTGTAATAACTAATAACTACAACTTTATATATATGTACAAATATTGTGTTCAACAAATAAAAACAAACACCAAAAAGAAATATTTATACATTGAGCTAGAGATGTTAAACGGTTCTTGGCCCGACGGGCCGACCCGATTAGCTCGAAAAAAAAAACAGGGTTAGGGCTTTTTTTTAGTAGCCCGTTTAAATCAGGGCTTTTTAGGCCCGAACCGTTTAAACCGAAGCCCGCTAGGGCTAGCCCGTTTAGTTTGTATATTACAACTTCACTATTCTACTTTATATGTAACTATGAGTTGTAGCGAGTTATTATGATTTTGAAACATAATTATTTTGTTATTCTACTTCACACAAATTATTTAAGCCAATTAGAACAGCTAATAGAAAATACATGAGACAAAGACCTAAACATAGAACATAGTGATAAAATATAAATTCAACACTAAGATACAATATCGTTAAAATTTCCAAAGCGTACAAAAATAAGTAGTAAAATGGTAATTATAAATAATAGTTCGAACATTTTTTTCTTTTTTTGAGAAAAACATGTCACTTAAGAGTTTGTAATGAGTGTTCATACATGAAATGTAGTTGTATATATATAGGCGGTAAATACTAAATAGCCGTTGAAAACAATCGTGAACTAGCCGTTGTAATTTTTTATTTATATGTTTTTTTATATATCATTATTATTATAGCCCGTTTAGCTCGTTTAGCCCGAAGCCCGCTAGGGTTAGGGTTAAGTCCTTTTATTGGTAGTCCGTTTAAAATTGGGCTTTTTAAGCCCGGACCGTTTAGCCCGAAGCCCATTAAAGCTAATCCGAAATGGCCAGGACTAGCCCGTTTAACATCTCTTGATTGAGCTTTCTCAATTATCAGGTTAAAGTTACTATGCATTGGATACAGAAACACCGATTACTGGAATATTGCATAATAACTCAATTTTGTATTAATTAAAAAAAAAAAGTTTCCAGCTTAATGACTCTGATTTAAGAGGGACAAATCACAAGGGTTGGCCACGCTGTGTCCACATTGTCACCACCCCTTGATCCAAACAAATCAGATTATTAATTTCATAATAACCAAGTTCGTTTTGTACAATAATGAGGCAGGTACGCCTGTAAATAAGATGGGCCGAGCTCGAGATAGGGTGCTCGAGTTCAAGCCTTAACGAGTTAATCTTGAATTTTAACGAGTCGAATTATAAAAGAATATATAAAAATTCTCTTTTCAAGTCTTAACGAGTCTTATCGAGCCGCTAGAGCAAATGAGCTATAAATGAGTTCGAGATCGACTCGTTAAGGTCTCGAACTCGAGATGAACTCGAGCCTTAATGAGTCAAACCGAGTTAGACTCGTTTAATTTAACAGCACCAATGGCACGTAAATTCGATTTGGGAAAATTCCATTAAAAGACCCAACTTTTTTTATTTGTATCAATTTAAGACTTGGATTTTATTTTTTTTCTCAATATAAGGTTTATATTGTAGGTTATTCTCAATTTAAGTCTTACTATTTTAGTTACTTCGCATTGTAAGACTCAACTAACTTTACTTTGTAACATAAATATGTGAAAAAAACTATTATGTGAACAAAAAACTTATTATTATTTTTATGCAGATTGCTTTTTGGCATATAAAGCAGTGTTTATGCTTTAGAAGAAAAGAAGCTTTCAGACTACATCGGAAGTGAAATAGTTTTTCCTTCATGGTAAAGGCCACGAGCTTGTTAGATTAGAGGGCTCTCGTTTTGATATTAGTCCATTGTCGGAACGCCAACAAGGTTTTTAGATGCTCGATCATAAACGAAGCAAAGCACAGTGAAGTCAAAGACTCGAAAGGAGAGATGTAATTGATAAATTTCAATCTCCAACTCAAGTATTTCATCTATTCCGAGAAGACGGGATCTTGATTTAATGCCATTTAGTCCAAAATCTCTTAGTCAAAATGGAATGCTTGGACAATTCTGAAACTTTTTATTATTTATGGAAAGACGATTACATGCTTTTCAGTGGTGGATCTATGACCGCGCGTCGCAACGCGGTAAAATTATAATTTATATTTTTCCTCAACTAACCTCTACTAACCAGTAGTAGTGGCAAGTAAGGGTCGATCCCACAAGGAGTATGAATTAAAATGTGAATTTCTCGTATTAATTGAAACTAAGAACGCTATAAATGGGGAGGATTGATTTAATAACAAAAACAATTAAAATCCTAAAGAAATAAATAAAATCTAAATAAAGGAAAATAAAAATAAAATAAAATAAATAAGAGAATTTTCTAGTTCACGGTTCCGTCTACACCCTCGACGGACTCGTCTAATCAACTTTGGTATGAAATCTCATTATCTTATGAAATCACTAGCCCTAGGCAACGACACGGTCTGTTACCCAAATTTTTTCTTATTTCTAATTTAACCGCGAGACGCTCTACGATTAAACCTGACTTCTTGTACAGTCCAGAAAAACATTTTCAAGATTTAATACAATTAGCCGCTTTACGGATTAGAAAAATAGGCTAGACTAAGTAGTGAACTCAACCGCATTCGTTCACTTAAATAGGTTGTGCTATCCCCGGTAGTTACCGTCTTCCGGTAGCCTCTTATAAATTAAACACATCAACAATTACGGATTGACAATTTAATTCTAGCAATAGATATGAAAAGCATAATCTATGTGATCAATCTAAATAAGACTCAGCACATCATGGTTAATTATTCAAAACAACACAAACAATTCCAAAAAGATAACTTAATAATCAACCACGAAATTAATTAAAACATCATCAAATCTTAAGGTTCGACATCACCGGAACTAGAAATAAAAACTAACTTAACATACTAATAAAAATAAATAACAGATAAAAGAGAGAGATTAATTATCTCCCTCGAGTACGGGTGCAGCCTCCCTCCGCAATTGATCGAATTCCCTCGTTCTGTCCTTTGCTTTCCTCTCCTATGCGTGGCAGCTTCTTTTTTTTTTCTCCTCTCTAGTTTTTCTCCCTCCTTAGTTTTTCTCCCCAGTCACCGGGTAGGTCCTTTTATAAATATCCAGCCTCCAAATCATTTTCTCTGTTCTCTTTTGCGTGAAGCGGCGTGAAATAAATTTTTATGGCTATGTCTGCGTAAATAAATCCTCTGGACGGCCGCTCCCAAAATCTCACAGATATACGATGTTCTCTCCACAAATAAGTGCCCCAATTCTCCAAATCACTTTCTCATTAATTTCCGCCACCTCACGGCTTTTATTGGTGGCTTTTCTTAATCTTTAGCCAAATAAAGTAAATTCACCTCCCAACAAATAATTGCCTCTTCCATGAGTTGTAATGCACCCAAAATTTGAAACTCTTTCCTGCCTTGGCCCTATTACATGGCCCATCAGCCTTTTTTTTTTAATCACAAAGAACCAAGTACAATTTAATTTTGGCATCCGGGTTTAGTTCGCATGTTATGGAGTGAGGCCCGAATCGATCGCGTCAACTTCCGTCCAATGCTTTGTGATCACGAAGTACTCCAAAATACTGAAAATAACACCAAAAACCTCAAAGAAAATAAATTCATCCAAATAATAAATAAGTCGAAAAATATAAACGTGCGAATAAATTGAGTATATAAATATACACTCTTGAACATATAAAACGTGCACATTTTTCGACCTATCAATCCAGTCCAATCGGCTAAGGCATCTAGTGCTTGCGAGAAATTTCTATCTTATTAGTAAGAAAGGCACTGCAATAAAAAAAAGCGTTAACGAGCAAAAAAAGGGATGCGTGTTAACACGACTTTCGCAACTCAATCCGTTAAGTGAGACTCGACGTTAAGGAGAGGAAAGGTGTAATTGAGTCAAAGAGCATAGTATAGATGCTTTGGGACTTTCTGAAACCAAAACCATCGACTGAACTTCGCTTCACTTTGTTTGTTTCTTTCTGTTTTTGTAAATAGACGGGGGTAGAGCAGAGTCACTCGACCATAGGGAGAGGAAGGTTAGACTAAAAGGAGAGGCTCGATATAACCAAAAAAAGCGAGATGAGTCCGCGACTGGATTGGAAGAGTCTACCCTCTTTCAGTCGACTCAACATCATATTGTCTTTTATCTTTTATGTCGCATATCAGGCAAGTCTTTTTCTTCGTTGCGGGTTGGATTTCAAACAGATTGCTTTCAGCTTCTTTTTATTAGAATGATAAAAGACATTCCTGAAGACCTCTTTTCTTCTTCCAGGTCAGAAAATTCGCGCTTAAGTTGCTTGCGCCCGATCTTATGGTTTGTGGTTTGATTTCCATTTCTGAAGAAATGAGTGGCGTTGAGGGTTGTTCACATATACTTTCCATGGCAAGAACTCATGATTCCCCCAAATTGAGGTCTTGACAGAGCCTTGGGAAAGGCTCTACGAGTGGGCAGCGGAGTCATTCTGTTTAAGCCAGTCCAATTCCCATACATAAAATTACTTTTGATTCGATTGATAATGATATAAAGTAGAAGATATTTTAGCCATTTGAATCTCTTTCAGATCCTTCTTTCATGCGCACTCCTCCGGAAGCACCCACTAAAATAAGAGGTCAAAATTGATTGGTAGCATACTCGATCAAATGAGTGATTTTCTCACCTTCTACGACAGTTATTGAATCTGCAGCACATGAATGTCCAGAATCAGCAACATACCCAACATCTATCACCCGTTTATGGAAAGAGTCTCCATATGGCAAGTGTTTCTGGTCCCAAACTTCCTCTCCCTCTGGTCGAGCGTATGTTATAACCTCTCATTGAAGTCGAGATTCTTTAAAACCTCTCCATATGGTCGAGTTGAATTACATTGACCCAACGAACGAAGGGTCATTTTCAATAGGATCAAAGGGATTCTGCCAGGTGTGATATGCCCTGCTTAAGTAAGCTTGTCCCAGGCAGACACATCGCGGATAATATGATACTTGCCTAGGAGATTATACATTCAATGCGAGTGTGGGTGCAGGGTCCGAAGGAGGCTCTCCATTACTCCGTCTCTGACATTTTAACACCATCTATTGTCAACACATACCCAAGGAAAGCAACTCTCTAAAGCCAGAACTCGCATTTCTCGAACTTGGCATACAACTAATTATGTCTTAGCTTCTCAAGTACAACTCTAAGATTAATTACATAGAGCCTCAGTTGTTTCTTCTATCACCCAAGAAAAAAGGGTTTGCTTGTTGCCTCATTA
The DNA here is from genome assembly GCA_902706635.1 of Striga hermonthica. NCBI lineage: Eukaryota > Viridiplantae > Streptophyta > Magnoliopsida > Lamiales > Orobanchaceae > Striga > Striga hermonthica. The sequence goes on along the minus strand of CACSLK010027831.1, from coordinate 625,500 downwards.
GCTGGCTAATAGGCAGACTTGATAGCGGGTTTGTTACGTGTCCTCCTCCAATTATGAAGGGACCAACAGACAAAAAAGGTTTTCACAGGGTTGAAAGCTCTAGTGTTCAAGCAAACTTGAATGATATACTTTATCAATATTCAACGGCTAAGAGTTCCCTTTACATGAGCGAGTAGGAGCTGCTTATTCACTTTTAAGTCAATTGATGTCGTGGGTCAAGCCCTTGTTTAGGCAACTACATGGGTCAACTCCTTTTTTATGAAACTAATTCGACGCTCGAGTTAATACTCTCGAACCTGTCCAGATAATTGTTCCGGGAAAACTAGGGTCAGCCATTCATCCAAATCATTTTCTATATAGTTCATTATTCATTCAATGAAATCTTTCCCAGTGAAGGGTTGTCCACAGTGTAATTGACCTTGTCCTCCCCTTGAACTCGCCTTCATTCAACAATGAAACTTGGAGTTCCATATTGACTTGGTTAAATATACGTTGGATCCTCGACAGTCGGTCCTTCTTCAGCCACTTCTTCGAACCCTTACTTTCCATTCTCTCTCAAATAAAGTTGTTGACTTCAAGTCGTCTTGAATCGTGCACAATCACAGCAAGAAGAAGTGGGACCGGATCCCTCTTGTTTTAGATAAAAGAAATTTTTGAGATCTATCATAGATTGAAATTGCTAAGCACTCATCCGCTATGAATGGTATCCTTCTCGTATGAAGTAGTTTTCCCGGCCCCTAAAAAAGCACCTTATCGGATGGCTCCCATCATGATTCGGAGGGTTGACTGATTAAAGGGCAATGAAGTTCTTCCCTCTTACTATGAAGTAAGCGGCCTACTAAAATGGTGCAATGAACTCTTTCTATTCCACGAGCAGGAAGAGGAAAAGAATTAGAATTGCTAAGATAAGAACTCTTTCAGATGTTACGGAGGTGCCCGCTTGCTCCATGCCCATCTTTTGAACGGATGAAGCCTCCGCGGGCTGGTTACTTTTCTTTTCAGTCATCTGTTCTCTCAAATATCTTTTTAATTACTAATCCATGCTACCTATTTGAATCCTCTAGGTAGGAGAGGTCATCCATTGCAGCTTCCCTTTGATTCGTAATTCCTTCTCATTGCGAGAAAGTTCCCATTCTCTTCGCCTAGATATTGTAAATATTTTTTTTACCGGAGTAGAACCCAAAGATTCGACACCGGGTCGTCTCACAAGGAAGGTTAGCCGGATTATTTATACGGATATTCGATCACAGGAAAAGAGAAAAGAATTTCCTAAACACTCTAATTCAAGTTGGAGATTTGATTATCAACTACGAATAATAAAGCAAAGAGACACGAAAATTCAAAGCAAATGATTAACTTGATTATAAAGGAGTTAGGGAGTCGGGGACAATCGTTTCCGGTTCTTGACTCAATTACCGGGCAATCAATTGCTCGGTTAAGGGGTTTAAATCGCCTACTCGTATGGAGGTTCACCTTCAATAACTCTTCGTAACAAGAAGGTGAACATACACGAGCAACTCATCAAACCCTACAACACATAGACAATACAATAACGAACAAGTCTATTCCAAACGAGTCTAAATCGACCGACGCCTCCCCTTTCGGTTCTAAACGTCTATTGATTAGGTTAGATTGGTGATCAATCAACTAACCCTAGAATATGCACAACTCGCAAGGATTGAACAATTATCAAACACGTAATTGAAAATGAACCGAAACAATCGTCCCCTATCCCTAACTTATGGAATTAGCCACTCATCACAACATCAACACAAGCATTCACCATAAAAGAAGCCATCACATTCATGTATAAGATGAAAATAAAAGCTTACGATTAATACCAAATCCAAAGTCGATGAATCAACGAGCAAACCGAATCCAAAGCTAGAAAATGAGTTTTAATCCTCCAAAATCCAATCCAAGATGAAAGATTAAGAAAAAGTAGTGTTCTAAGGTGAAAGATCATAAAAAATGAAGTCTGGGAATACCCAAAAGTGACTAAAATTCGATCCCTTAACCCTCCAATTTGAAATCCCGAGAAAATAGCTACTGTTACAAAACGGGGGGATAGCGGCGCTATGGGGATAGCGCCGCTATGGTTGAAGTAGCTTGACCTGCAGCCCATCGTTAAGCTGCCTAGTGCCGCTTCTTTTCTGGCCATTGCGGCGCTATGGCCATAGCGGCGCTATGGCCTGGAACGTCCTTCAGCACATCGCTAAGCTATGTGGCGCCGCTATCAAGGTGGCCATAGCGGCGCTATGGCCATAGCGGCGCTTTGTCCTTGGCAGCTTCCAAATTTCCAAGTTCTGAACTCGTGAGCTCTCGTCTAGCATTTCTCGGGTACTGCCCGAGCTATAAATTCAGTCTCCGCATGCTTAAGTCGTACCGCACATCACTTTCAACATCTGCAACCTGAAACCACCACAACCGGAAAAACACAAAAAACAAGAAAATAGGAGGAAAAACAAAGAAAATACTAAACACGGCATAATAAAGATAAAAGCACAAGAAACGACTAAATGGACCAAAAATACCTAGGAAAAGACCTAAAACAGGGGAAACGACACACAAAATAGCAACGAGAATAGCAACAAAAACGGGACAAACAACTCCCCCACACTAAGACCTTTGTTCGTCCCGAACAAAGAAAAGAAAAGAAAACAAAAGAAAGCAAATAAACGAGCAAGGACAACGGTTCAAGCAAGACTAATCTCAAACCAATCAATCAAGTCACGAAGAATTCAAATGATCACAAGAACACACATCAACCATGAACTCAGTTATTTCGAATGACAAAGACTCTCGAGAACGAAAATATATAATATGCCTCACTCAGTTTCTATTGTAAATATAAAAGAGGAGCACTCAAGTTGGTTATCAATCAATCATTCATAGATTTGCCAATCGTCTAACTTCTACTCTAAAACAATCGAAAACGTGAAACGATGAATCAAGAGGACTTCTCGGGTTGTAATGTAGGCTCTTTGGATCGGTAGGATACATATAGGCTAAGTGGCTATATAAAAACAACTTCAACTCAATTCCATCACCCATCCGTAATCGTGAACACCTCCGGTTATCAATCACCAACCGGTTCATTCCTACGAACTCCAAAATCACCTACTTCCCAAGCAATTCCTTTTATTATTATTATTATTATTATTTTTTTTTTTTGCGAGAACCATTTGGACATCTTATCTAGGTTTCACCTTCGAGTTTTCAGCTCGAGTCTCCTAGACCGGTTTCCCGTACTCATGGCTCGAATCCGCTAAATAAGTGGATCGAGTGCTAGGAGTATAATCCATTTGGCTCCCATTTTTTTTTTCAAAACAAAAGAACATATTCACAATTCAATCAGCTAACACCTCCAATTCTCAACCCACAACTCAATATCATCATCATGAGGTTAACAATAAAATCATATAAGGCTCAAAGGGGGTGACTAGTGATTGTTATTCATAGAAAAGAGAAGGAGAAAAAAATACAAGGAATGCCTCAATCATATTCACGTTTCACAAATTCAATCGATTCATTTCAATGTAGACTCAAATCAAATCCTAGATGAATAAATTTTCAAACCACACGTCTCTCAAGAAAACGAGTATGGCTCAAGCCTCACAAGGTAGATAATGTCATTCAAACTAACCAAGCAAAATAGTCAAAATATGCCACTCGTTCTCAAAATCACAACTCCTTAACTTAATCAATCGATTATCAACTAGTCTTACAATACACCAAAGTCCAAGCTCAGAAAAACGAAACAAAAGAAAAATCCTAAAAACTAGACCGGTCCACCAAGCAAGAGAAAAGAAATAAAAACAAACCTAAAAAGAAAACTAGACCTGGTCCACCACATAGTCACGTAAGCACGCAAAACTCCCCCACACTTAAAATCGGACAATGTCCCCATTGTCGATTCGCAGTGAATGAGAGTTTGACCATATAGTAAACCGACTCGAAATCAAAGAAGCTATACAAAAATAAAAGGGAAAGAGAAATAAAAACGTACAAAGCACAGTGACACGTCACTGTGCGTCCGGTGGTGGTGTCGGTGGATGCTGGTACTGCTGCGCCTCCCAGGTATCCCATCGGCTGTCATGGGCAGTCCAATGCTCTTCTTTGATCCTCTTGAACTCGCTCCACTCCCTCTGCTGCTCCGCCCAACGCGCGTCGTTGGTCGCCACTAAGAACTGCCAATGTGCCGCATTCTGCTCCGTGTAGGTCGTCCAACGTGCATCGTGATGCTCTATGTAGGACTCGAGCCGCACATTGTGCGATGACACCTCGGCGTGGATGGCTCGATACTGCTCGTCATTCCGGGCCTGGTTCTCGTCATACCGAGCTTGGAACGAGGAGAACCAAGCGGGAGCCTGCTGTGAAAATGTGCTTGGGTGCCCGTCCATCGACGAGGGAGGCCGATAAGTGTTGTGCTCGGGATGTGAGTTGGCCTCCGAGTCCTCATCATCTCTGTCATGAGAGGCTGCTGGGGGCTGGTCCGGCTGACGTGCCGGCTGCCGACTGGTCCTCAGGTAAAGGAATGCCCATCTTTTTACAATAGGCTTTGTAGCTCTCTCGCTCGCGGACGGGAAGAACAGCGCCACCGGGCTTAAGGAAATGCCCATGATAGAGCTCCCAGTGCGAAATCGTGCGAGAATGAATCTTGGGCTCATCAACGTCAATCCCAAAGTGCTCGGCAACCTTGGATACGATATGCCCCAATGTCGGTCCACGCTTCAGGTCGTTACGCACATCGAAGAGGGACTCCTTAAGGTACTGCAACATACTAACCGACTTGTCCCTCGAAATCAACCAAATGATAAACACTTGCTGCTCACTCACTTTGTTTGACTCCTTCTTGCCGAATATCATATGGGAGATATACTTGTGGATCACGGCGTGAGCAACATCAGAGAGTAAGCCCGAAGAAGCCCCGACTCTCTTGAATTTCTCACACGGTGAGATGGTCGGCCAATACGGGTCGGCTTTCCATCCTATGGGGCTATGACGAGTCCCGATGGAGGCTTTGAACTTGTAAATATCTCGAAGCACTTTGTTGGTGACCTTGTACTCTTGCCCTTTTAGACGAGCCGTGAGGTACTTGCCGTTGTCGTGCATGGCAACCGTGCTAAAGAACTCAAGGGTCAAGTTCCGGTAAGTGTATTGCTCCATGTCTTCGAACTCTACGAGGTCGAGTAGTGTAATGTATCGACTGAGATCGTCCTTAATGCCCAAGGTCTCGAAGTAATCCCAATCGAGGGTGCGTGGAGCCGTTAACAGTTTGCCGGCGAGCCTTTGATAAGCCGTGACCTCGTCCATTGATTGGACGTCGAAAGGAACCCCGTGTTGTTGAGCAAGAGACTGGTTGTCGGTTGACGGGTCGGTATCAGAGCTCGTAGAGACCATTGCTCGGGACGTGGAAGCTGCGGGAGCCTTTTTCTTCGAAGTCCCAGTTGTTTTGCCCATGATTTTTGGTTCAGGCAATTCGTCGAACACTTGGTGTGCGGAGTTGAGGTTGTAGAACTTGTGAAAAATTGAACCCCAATGATCCCGAAGTAGGCCTCCTCACGCCACAACAATCAACCACTATGCAATTTGGATAGCAAACGATACCTTGTGATGTGAACTTGGACCGAAGGTGATCAATTCCCGCGAGCTAGGGTTGTACACTTCCGGATGAACAATTGAACCTCTTCGAATTGGAGATGTCGCTTGAGGTCCGTGGTCGGAGAATGATGCAGCGTGAGCTATTTGTTTGATAGTTGCTGCCAGAAAATGGTTGAATTGCCGGAAAGATGGAACTCACGAACTCGGGCTCGGTGGAGAGACTTGGTGTGGCGAAGGAAATTCTGAATTGCTTGGTTGAATAGGCCGGAGAAGGGTCTGCCGGAGTGATCGCCGGAGGTGGTTGGGTCGGAGTGAGGTGGATGCGGTGCTGAGAAATTGAGGGAGAGTTGCCGATGTTGAAAGTTGAGGGAGAGTTGCTCGTTTGTGAAATAAGCTCATTCCAGTTTCTTTTTTTTTTTAAGTACAACGGGGGGTTAGCGGCGCTATGGTCATAGCGCCGCTATGGCTGGAAGTCATTAACCCACAGCCCATCGTTATGCCGCAAAGCGCCGCTTTCAAATAAACCATAGCGCCGCTATGACCATAGCGGCGCTATCACCTGACCCTTCAAAAAAATTTCTGAACCTCGTTATGTCCTCGCTAACCACGTACCGCCGCTTTGAAAATTTTCATAGCGCCGCTATGAGCATAGCGGCGCTTACCTGCTACTTTTTTTTTTTTAAGGGAAGAAAGGAACTGGAATATATATATGTAAATAAAATATAAATAGAAATAAATACATATAGTACAATTAATTGCTCGGTTTTAAGCCGGGAGCTCGGCATAAATTCGATCAAGGATACGGGGGTTCGTCGAGACTAAGAGTCCCGACATGGTGTTTTCCAAACTCTCCATCGTAGTATGGCTTTACCCTTTGCCCATTGACTACGAATAATTCTCCATTCGCCGGATTTCGGAGTCGGACGGCTCTTAGGGATAGAACTTCATCGATGACGTAGGGTCCGCTCCAACGGGACTTCAGCTTTCCCGGAAAAAGTCTAAGGCGGGAGTTGAATAAGAGTACCTTCATGCCGAGCACAAGAGTTTTTCGAACAATGGTTGAATCGTGAAGCCTCTTGGTCTTTTCCTTGTAAATTTTTGAGTTCTCGTACGCTTCATCCCTCAACTCTTCAAGCTCCGAGAGTTGCAACATACTTTCTTTCCCGGCGGCATCAAGATCAAAATTCATTTTCTTAATGGCCCAAAATGCCTTGTGCTCGATCTCGACTGGAAGGTGGCACGCCTTTCCATAGACAAGCCGGAACGGGCTCATCCCCAAAACTCCCTTATACGCTGTGCGTTGGGCCCAAAGCGCATCATCGAGCCAGTTTGACCAATCTTTCCGAGACGAGTTCACCGTCTTCTCGAGAATTGTCTTTATCTGCTTGTTGCTCGTCTCTGCTTGGCCCGAGGTCTGTGGATGGTATGGGGTGGCCACTCTATGTGAAATGCCATACTTTTTCATTAACTTTTCGAAGAGTCGGTTGCAAAAATGCTTGCCCCCGTCACTTATAATGGCCCGTGGGAAACCGAACCTGCTCAAGATATTACTCTGCAAGAACTTGATAACCACATTAACATCACATGTCCGTGTGGGGATAGCCTCGACCCACTTGGACACTTAATCTACGGCAAGAAAAATATACTCAAAGCCAAAAGATTTGGGAAACGGTCCCATGAAATCGATGCCCCAAACATCAAAAATCTCAACTTGTAAATTGCTCACAAGGGGCATCTCATTCCTTGTGCCAATATTTCCAATTCTTTGGCAGCGGTCACAAGATTTGCAAAAGTTATAAGCATCTTTAAAAAGAGTTGGCCAAAATAAACCGGATTGGAGGACTTTGAAAGCGGTCTTTCGACCCCCAAAGTGTCCTCCACATTGAAGCTCGTGACAAAAGGCCAAGACATCATGTTGCTCTTCTTCGGGCACACACCTCCGAAGAATCTCGTCCTTTCCCATCTTGAAAAGGATTGGGTCATCCCAAAAGTAGCTCTTGCACGTCAACACAAAACGTTTCCTCTCTTGGGAAGAGAGGTTAGACAACAAAACTCCATCTGACAAATAGTTTACGATATCTGCATACCAAGGCACAGTAACCACTTCATTCGCATGCTCATATGGAAAATCATCATTGCCTACATGCTTATTCAATGCAAGTGAAGGGTCCGAGGGAACAATGCGAGACAAGTGATCAGCTACAACATTTTCACACCCTTTTCTATCTCGAATTTCTACATCAAACTCTTGCAAAAGCAAAATCCACCTAATAAGCCTAGGTTCCGATTGAGTTTTACTCAAAAGGTACCTAAGAGCTGCATGATCAGAATGTACAATCACTTTAGACCCCAAGAAGTAGGATCTAAATTTTTCAAGAGAAAACACAACAGCTAATAGCTCTTTTTCAGTGGTCGTGTAATTCAATTGGGCACCATTTAGGGTCAAGCTAGCATAATAAATTACACGAAGCAATTTATCAACTCGTTGGCCCAAAATGGCTCCCACAACAAGGTTCGATGCATCACACGTAATCTCAAAGGGCAAAGACCAGTCAGGTGCAATCACAATAGGAGCAGTCACAAGCTTATTTTTCAATTTATCAAAAGCCTCAACACATGCATTATCAAACACAAATGGCACATCATTAGCAAGCAAGTGACACAAAGGCTGGCTGATTTTCGAAAAATCTTTAATAAATCTCCTATAAAAGCCAGCATGACCCAAAAAACTTCTAACTCCCTTAACATTCACAGGAGGGGGGAGTTTCTCAATCACATCAATTTTTGCCTTATCAACCTCAATACCCCGACTCGACACCACATGACCAAGCACGACTCCACTAGTCACCATGAAGTGACTTTTCTCCCAACTCAAAGTCAAATTACATTCAATGCATCTCTCAAGGACACGAGATAAGTTATGGAGACAATCAGAAAATGAAGTACCAAAAATAGAGAAGTCATCCATAAATACCTGTAAGCAATCCTCGAGCATGTCAGAGAATATGGAGAACATGCACCATTGGAATGTCCCGGGTGCATTGCACAGGCCAAAAGGCATCCGTCTGAAAGCAAATGTGCCGAAGGGGCACGTGAAGGTCGTCTTGGGTTGATCTTCTGGAGCTATGGCTACTTGGTAGTAGCCCGAGAGTCCGTGGAGGAAGCAATAGAACTGATGGCCCGAGATTCGATCGAGAATCTGATCAATAAATGGCAACGAAAAATGATCCTTCTTTGTCACGGCATTCAGTCGCCGGTAGTCAATACACATTCGCCACCCGGTAGTGATTCGGGTGGGGACCATCTCTTTCTTCTCATTCTCGATCACCGTGATGCCCCCTTTTTTCGACACCACATGGATGGGACTGACCCACTCGCTGTCGGCTACTGGATAAATGAGCCCCTCGGAATAGAGTTTAAGTACCTCATTTTTCACAACCTCCATCATATTCGGGTTCAGCCGCCGTTGGCTGTCCCGAAATGGTTTGGTACCTTCCTCTAGAATGATCCGGTGCATACACGTGGAAGGGCTGATGCCCTTAATGTCACCTAGGCTCCATCCAATAGCCTTCTCATTCTTCTTGAGAACCTCAAGCAGCTCCTTCTCTTCGTCCTTATCAAGCTCGGCAAAGATGATAACCGGCTTTTGCTTCTCATCATCGAGGAAGACGTACTTAAGGTGACGAGGCAACTCTTTCAGTTCTAGCGTTGGTTGGGCCTTCGGTCTCGGTTTCTCGACCTCCATTAGCTCAACAAACGGTCCTTCTTCCTCTTCGAGATCGGGCAATAACCTCTCTTCCAAGTCTCGTATGGCCATCTCCTCGACAAAAAGATCACTCACATCAACGAACGAACACTCCTCCACAAAATTCGCCGAAGGGCCAGATGTGGCTTCTCGGACAGAGATAGACACGGACTCGCCTAGGACCGTCATGTTCAAGGTCCCGTTCTTGACATCAATGAGGGTGTTTGGTGGTGGCCATAAATGGCCTGCCGAGAATGATAGTGTGGTCCTTCCCGTTCTCGTGAACGTCCCCCACATCCAGTACCACAAAGTCTACCGGAACGATGAGTCACCCGACACGAACAAGGACATCCTCAACTACCCCCTTGGGGTATCTAATCGAACAGTCAGCAAGCTGAAGACACATGCGAGTGGGTCTCAAATCTCCTAAACCGAGCCGCTGGAAGATAGAAAACGACATTAGGTTGATTCCCGCTCCGAGGTCGAGCATCCCCGAAGCTTCTTTTCCATTCCCAAGAGCAATATTTATCACGAAACCTCCGGGGTCTCGTTACTTGTTTGGAAGATCGTGCTGCATGGCACTTGTCGCCTCATAGACTATCACCTTCTCCCCGTCTCCGAACTTCCTATTCTTTGTGACCAAATCTTTAAAGAACTTAACGTACGATGGCATACTCTTGATCACGTCTAGGAGAGGCAAGTTGACATTGACCTTCGAGAGCATATTGTAAAGGTCCCGAAATTGCTGCTCTTGCTTCTCGTCACGGAGTCTCTCGGAAAAGGGATGCGTGGCTTGTAAGGGTTTGGTGACTTGTGAAGCAAAGGACTCTCTGTTGGTTTTTCCGAGTCAGTTTTTGTACTCTTTGTACTCCCCTCGGTTTATTTGGGCTGGTCGGTTGGTTTGGGGTCATCAGGCTCGGGCATTCTCACTTTGTTATCCACTTCCTTGCCGCTCCTCAACACTGTTATTGCCTTTGCTTGCTCTGGCTGGCTCGGAAGTTTCCCCTTGTCGGACTCGGCCTCCATATTCCTGACTCTCGTGGCAAGTTGGCCCACTTGCGTCTCAAGACGCTTAATAGACGAGTCCTGGTTGGTGATAAACTGAAGGATCTTGTCCAGCTTGTAATCTTGGTTAGACGAGCTTGAACCGGACCCTTGGGCTGGTTGTTGAGGTTGCTGTTGTTGTTGGTAGGTTGGGCGAGGGATGAAATTGGGACGGGATTGCTGCTGCATGAGGTTGGGACGAGGCTGTTGTTGGTTGAAGTTTGGTCGAGGTGGCTGGAGAGTGTTGTTGTTGTTAGACCTCGAGAAGTGTGGGTGGTTTCTCCATCCCGGATTGTAAGTGTTGGAGAAGGGGTCGTTGGGCTGCCGGTTCTGATATCCTTGAAGAGCATTGACGTCGGCATATTGCTCTCCAAGGTCCTGATTGAATGCCGATGGGCATACCTCTGACCGGTGCCCTTGGGCTCCACACGCCCCACAAGTATCCACTGCCATAGTCTGGACCGGCTGCATTGTACGAGCATTCATTAGCCGCATTTGTTCTGTAAGTTCAGCTATCTGGTGGGCCATCATGTCTTGCCTCGGAGATGCTTCATTTACCACCGCTCTTTTCCCTCGACTGCTCTTTTGAAACGAGCTAGAACTCAACGCCTCAAAGATATCCATCATCTCCTCCGTTGTTCTTGCCCCAATGTCTCCACCCGTTGCATTGTCTACCATGTACTGAAGGTTCTGGTGGAGAGAATCATAGAAGCCATTCATCAAAAGGGCCAGAGGAAGATTGTGGTGTGGGCACTGTCTTTGTAGGTCCTTGAAATGTTCCCACGCTTTGTGAAGTGGCTCGTGCGGTTGTTGGGCAAAAGAAACAATTTGGGACCTCAGCTCTTGAGTTTTCTGGTGGGAGTAATACCTCCCGATGAACTTTGAGTACACTTGCTCCCAAGTGGTAAGAGAGTCTGGAGCAAGTGTCATCAGCCATGCCTTAGCCCGATCCTTGAGTGTTTCTGGGAAACACCTCATTTTCAACTGGTCCTCATTTAATCCGTGGAGGGAAAACGTTTGGAGGACATTGTAGAATTCACGCATGAAGTGAAGTGGATCTTCATTGGGAAGACCATGGAAGGACGGGAGTTGGTTGTAGTGGATGGTTTTAAGCTCGTAGTTTCGAGCTGCTGTCCCCAGTCGGATGCATGAAGTCACTGGCCCAATCACCGGTTGAGCCAAATCGCGAAGGAGAGACTTAGGAGGATTGTTGACTTCCTCATCTTGTTCATTCTGTGCCATATCGGTTTGGTCTTCTGATGTAGATGATACTGGTGCGAGACTATCTAGTAAGTCTCGTAGGTCCTGTTGGATGGATTCGTTGTCTGGGATGATTACACGACCACTTCTGGTACGCATAAACACAAACAACAAAAACGTCACGGGCACCAGATAGACAACAAAATGAAACAAGGAAAAACAAATTAAAGAAAATAACTAGAACTAGACAAAGAGGTAAACAAGAGAAACACAAAAATCAAGAAATTACGAAAACAAGAGAAACACTGAAACAAAATGAATAGGCGCACAAAATAAGTACTAAACCTTCCCCGGCAACGGCACCAATTTGTTGTAAATATTTTTTTTACCGGAGTAGAACCCAAAGATTCGACACCGTGTCGTCTCACAAGGAAGGTTAGCCGGATTATTTATACGGATATTTGATCACAAGAAAAGAGAAAAGAATTTTCTAAACATTCTAATTCAAGTTGGAGATTTGATTATCAACTATGAATAATAAAGCAAAGAGACACGAAAATTCAAAGCAAACGATTAACTTGATTATAAAGGAGTTAGGGAGTCGGGGACAATCGTTTCCGATTCTTGACTCAATTACCGGGCAATCAATTGCTCGATTAAGGGCTTTGAATCGCCTACTCGTATGGAGGTTCGCCTTCAATAACTCTTCGTAACAAGAAGGTGAACATACACGAGCAACTCATCAAACCCTACAACACATAGACAATACAATAACGAACAAGTCTATTCCAAACGAGCCTAAATCGACCGACGCCTCCCCTTTCGGTTCTAAACGTCTATTGATTAGGTTAGATTGGTGATCAATCAACTAACCCTAGAATATGCACAACTCGGAAGGATTGAACAATTATCAAACACGTAATTGAAAACGAACCGAAACAATCGTCCCCTATCCCTAACTTATGAAATTAGCCACTCATCACAACATCAACACAAGCATTTACCATAAAAGAAGCCATCACATTCATGTATAAGATGAAATGAAAAGCTTACGATTAATACCAAACCCAAAGTCGATGAATCAACGAGCAAACCGAATCCAAAGCTAGAAAATGAGTTTTAATCCTCCAAAATCCAATCCAAGATGAAAAATTAAGAAAAAGTAGTGTTCTAAGGTGAAAGATCATAAAAAACGAAGTCTGGGAATACCCAAAAGTGACTAAAATTCGATCCCTTAACCCTCTAATTCGAAATCCCGAGAAAACAGCTACTGTTACAAAACGGGGGGATAGTGGCGCTATGAGGATAGCGCCGCTATGGTTGAAGTAGCTTGACCTGCAGCCCATCGTTAAGCTGCATAGTGCCGCTTCTTTTCTGGCCATAGCGGCGCTATGGCCTGGAACGTCCTTCTGCACATCGCTGAGCTATGTGGCGCCGCTATCAAGGTGGCCATAGCGGCGCTATGGCCATAGCGGCGCTTTGTCCTTGGCAGCTTCCAAATTTCCAAGTTCTGAACTCGTGAGCTCTCGTCTAGCATTTCTCGGGTACTGCCCGAGCTATAAATTCAGTCTCCACATGCTTAAGTCGTACCGCACATCACTTTCAACATCTGCAACCTGAAACCACCACAACTGGAAAAACACGAAAAACAAGAAAATAGGAGAAAAAACAAAGAAAATACTAAACACGGCATAATAAAGATAAAAACACAAGAAACGACTAAATGGACCAAAAATACCTAGGAAAAGACCTAAAATAGGGGAAACGACACACAAAATAGCAACGAGAATAGCAACAAAAACGGGACAAACACTAGACATGATTGATCTCGTACCTTCCACGCACAAGCGGTGGAGCATGTGGTTTAATTCGATGCAGAGCTGGGTGGGGGAAGGGGTGAAGGTCCAGGAAGGGGGAAAACCATTCCCCTCCTTCTTGTCGTGCGCCCCCAATTAAGACCCATAACAAGTATGATAAATCTCGCCTCTCAAATCCACTCTTATTTCCTTCCTTTATCCTCCAGTCTTGTTCTCATTCTCAAGCGCATTTCGGTTGATCAATTTTCCCTTGGAATCTATATTTTTACATATTTATAATAAAAAATAATAAATATCATTAGTAAAATTACAATAGTAGGAAAATAAGACTATTTAACGTATACTGATGCAAAAGTTAATAATGATTTTTTTAAAATTCATAATTTAAAAAATATGCAATTAAAATATTATTTTTATTAATAACAAAAATATGTAATAAAACTAGAAAATAAAATTTAAATACATTCTACAAAAATATATCATTTCATCCAACAATGGCATGGTATCAACTTTGCATCCAAAAAGAAAAGTTAAATAATGCTAAAATAAATAATGAAGGAAATAAAGGAAACATTACTTAAATATAAAGGAAATATTACTTAAATATTATTTTTTAATTTTATTACATATTTAAATAATGATTAAAAATAATATTTCCATTATGTATTTTCCAAATTCACTTATCAATTTTTTAAAATAATTATTATTAAATTTTTGCATAAATATAATTAATATAGTTTCATTTTCTTATTTAAGGAAATTTTTTAAAGATAATTATTATTTTTTATTATAAAGTATGTAAAATATAAATTAAAAAATAATTAGTTCACATAACTATATCATAAGATAAAATTGATTCACATATTTATGTCAGAAAGAAAAGTTAGATGGGTCTTACAATGAAAAGTTTAAGTAAAAAGTGAGTTTTAAATTGAAAATAACTCAAAATGTAAGTTTTTTATTAAGGAAGAATAAAATTAAAGCCTTAAATTGATATAATTTCAAAAAATTGGGCCTTGTAATGAAATTTTTCCGTTGGATCTAGTGAATTTGTTAGAAAGTATATGTGTTCTATTTATTAATTATAAAAATATGCTATTATTTCAAATGATACCAAGGTCCTTCCCTTTTAATCTTAGAAAAAGAAAAAGGCATATAATTTTAGATATTTTGGAAAACCCTTTAAGATTCTTATGTACAAATTTTATCATCTCTTTTCAATGAATTATATTTTGGAAACCCTTTAAGATTCTTATGTTACAAATTTTATCATCTCTTTTCAATTTCATTGTTTTTATTAAATTTATGTTATGAATTAAGAAATTAGATAATAGGTCATTAAGTTTGACCAAAACCTCTACAATGAAAGTATGTGTGTGGAATTGTAGAGGTTTGGGAGGATCCTATACAATTTCCCAATTGCGATAAACTCTTAGAGTTCACCTCCTAGCTATTACTTTTGTTTCTGATGTTAACAAAAAAGAAAAATTTGTTCCTTCTGTGTGTAAAAAACTCAAATTGGATAATAGATGGATGTTTTGTAACCCCACTGATTCTAGAGTGGGGCTTTTACTTTGTTGGGCTAATCAAATTAATATTTTGGATCATTTCTGCTTTGACTTTTGTATAAATGTTAAGTTCACCTTGTTTGGGAGTGACCTCACTCATTGGGGCATTTTTGTGTATTGTAGTACTGATTTTGAGACTAGAAACATGCAATGGAGTGTGTTAGCTAGTCTTAAATCTCAGTGGGGTGACTCTTGGTTTATAGGGGGTGATTTCAATGCCATCCTCTCTAACCAGGAGAAGTTTGGAGGTAGAATTAGAGAGTTAGCTGGTTTTCAACCTTTTAGAGACTTTGTTAGTAGTATGGAGATGTGTGAGACTAGAACCTGTGGTCCTTAGTTCACCTGGTCTAACCTTAGACAAGGTGATGACTTTATTGAGGCCAAACTAGATAGGTTTTTCTTTTATCAGAGCCGGCTGTCACACTTTCTTAATGCTTTAGTAAATCATATTTCTGTGATATCCTCTGACCACAGCTTGCTGATGTTGGAGAGTGATTGTACTATGAATCCTAGATCCAAGAGGTTTTTTTTTATGCTAGATGGATCAAACTTGAAGGTTTTTATGAAGTTGTTGAGAAAGCCTGGAATATTCCTGTGAGTGGCCTCCTGTTGTTTAGCATTCAGAGTAGAATTAGAAATGTTAGAATGGCTTTGCTTAGCTGGAAGAAAAATTGGGTCACCAACTCAGCTAAGATGATTGAAGTTTGCCACAATGCATTGAATCAGTTAGAGAGCATGAGAGGGGATATGGATTGGGGTGAGTGGGCTAAATGGAGGGATCAACTCCATGAGGCTTATTTTGATGAGGAAAAGTATTGGAAAAATAAGTCTAGAGTTCAATGAGTTGATGAGGGAGATAAGAACACTAGATATTTTCAGGCCTCTGTTCACCAAAGAAGACATACTGGCAACCTTGATAACCTAGTTAACTCTAGTGGGAGAAGGTGTGCTAATGATCAGGATATAGTGGCAGAATTAGAGGATTTTTATTTGAAAGTGTTTTGTACTTCTTACCCTGACCATGAGGCTTGTGAGTTAGATGGCATACCAGTGTCTATTAATGATCAGAATAACAGTAAGCTGACTTGTGTTGTGACAGAGGAAGAGATCTTTAATGCTATTCGGGATATGGAACCTTCTAAAGCCCCTGGCATAGATGGAATGACCACTTTATTCTTTCAATCCTGTTGGCCTATCATGAAAACCCATCTGTGTGCAGCCATAGTTAATTTTCTTCATTCTGGTAAGATGCCTAATGGTTTGAATCATACAATCCTCACTCTCATTCCTAAAAACCTCAACCCCAAAATTGTTTCGGAATTTAGATCCATTGCTCTTTGCACTGTCATTTATAAAATCATCTCTAAAATCATAGCAAACAGACTCAAAGTTGTCTTAAGTCCTTGTATTCATGACTTTCATGCTGCTTTTGTACCTGAGAGGCAAATATTGGACAATGTTGTTCTTGCTAATGAGTAGTGTCTTCATTTCATTAATAGTAAAAGAAGAGGTTCTAAGTATCTGATGGCTATGAAATTAGATATAGCAAAAGCCTATGATAGAGTTGAATGGGGGTTCTTAATTAAAGTGTGTAGGAAAATGGGGTTCTCTGATATTTTTGTGTCTTGGATTCATGCTTGCCTCAAGACTGTTTCTTTCTCTTTCAATATTAATGGTCAACCTCTTGGCTTTGTTAAACCGTCTAGGGCCATTAGGCAAGGAGATCTCATTTCTTCCTATCTCTTTATTATCTTGTCTGAGGCTTTGTCTACTCTTATTCACCAAGCTACTTCAAATTCTCTTTTTTCAGGTATCAAAATCACCAGGTATTCTCATTACATTTCTCACCTCTTATTTGCAGATGACACCATTGTATTTTGTACTGCTGATGAGTACCATGTTGATCTTATTCTATATACCATTGATTGTTTTGGGTTTGCCTTTGGTCAATGTGTTAATTTGCAAAAATCCTCTGTTATGTTTTCCAAAAACACTCCT
>CACSLK010027831.1:592123-604243 GCA_902706635.1 Striga hermonthica | reverse complement strand
TCCCACTCTTCTTGTGGAACACATCGTCTAATAATCATATCAGCACACCTCTTAAAAAGAAGAGGCTCATCCCACATATAGAACTTCACGTCATGGAGGAATTTCTTCTTCTGATAAAATGACAAGTCCGGAGGTAAGAACCCGACCACCAAGTAATTGACGATGTCAGCGTACCAAGGAAATTTGGCCTCAGTCATAAGGAGTTGCTCGTCTGGAAACTCTTCTTTAATATCACTGGTGGTATCGGCCTCTTGCCGTTTATACTCAAGCCTCGATAAATGGTCCGCCACCACATTCTCGCAGCCTCGACGATCACGAATATCAACATCGAACTCTTGTAGTAAGAGAATCCACCGAATCAAGCGTGGCTTAGCATCCTTCTTGTCAATTAGATACTTGATTGCTGCGTGGTCCGTATGCACTATCGTCTTGGTGCTGATCAAATAAGCACGAAATTTGTCAAAGGCATAGACAACAGCCAACATCTCCTTTTCTGTGGTTGTGTAATTTGTTGGGCTCCATCAAGTGTCTTGCTCGCATAATAAATGGCTCTGAAAAGCTTATCACGTCGCTGGCCCAACACTGCTCCAACAGCGAAATCGCTCGCATCACACGTGATCTCAAATGGTTGAGACCAATCGGGGACCACCAAAATTGGAGAACTCACCAATGCTTTCTTCAACGTCTCAAATGCCTGCAAGCACTCAGCAGAAAAATAAAAAGCAATATCTTTTTCTAGTAATTGACTCAAAGGCTTCGAAATTTTAGAAAAGTCACGAATAAACCGTCTATAGAAACCGGCATGCCCAAGAAAACTCCGAATAGCCTTTTCATTTGCAGGAGGTGGCAGCTTCTCAATAGCCGAAATCTTTGCCCGATCTACCTCCAATCCTTCAGACGAGACTTTGTGGCCAAGAACAATACCATCTCGTACCATAAAATGGCACTTCTCCCAGTTAAGAACCAAATTAGTCTCTTCACATCTCTGCAAGACTAGAGTAAGATTATGCAGACAAGAATCAAAAGAATCACGAAAAACAGAGAAATCATCCATAAAAACCTCCATAATATTTTCAATAAGCCCATGAAAAATTGCCATCATGCATCGTTGGAAAGTAGCAGGAGCATTACACAAACCAAATGGAATTCTACGAAAAGCAAAAGTACCGTAAGGACATGTAAAAGTGGTTTTCTCTTGGTCTTCCGGGGCTATCATAATTTGATTGTACCCCGAATAACCATCAAGAAAACAATAATAGTCCATTCCTGCCAAACGATCCAACATCTGATCAATAAAGGGGAGGGGAAAGTGATCTTTACGAGTTGCGGCATTCAATTTTCTATAATCTATACAAATACGCCAACCCGTTACAATTCTAGTCGCAATCAATTCCTCTTTCTCATCTTTTACTACTGTCATCCCTCCCTTTTTCGGCACCACTTGCACCGGGCTCACCCACTCACTATCAGAAATCGCAAATATAATCCCGGCATCTAACCATTTAAGCACTTCTTTCCTAACAACTTCTTGGATAACAGGGTTCAAGCGTCGTTGGTTTTGCACATATGGTTTATAATCTTCTTCTAATCGTATTTTATGCATGCAAAGAGATGGACTAATACCTTTAAGATCAGAAATAGACCAACCAATAGTCGACTTATACGTACGCAAGACCCTTAACAATTTATCCAGTTGTTCAGGAGAAAGAAACGATGATACAATTACCGGATATGTAGAATTATCACCCAAATATGCGTATGTGAGGTGCTCCGGCAAGGGTTTAAGCTCCATAGTCAGTACGTCAGGCTTTGGGGGACTGGAATCGGGCGAAATAGGGGTGGAAACACCTGACACGACCTCCAACACGGTCACCTCGACCGTGTCACGACCCGTGTCACGTCCCTGGTCAAATGCCCGTGTCTGAAGGTGTGACACGACCGCCTGACACGGCCCGTGTCGCAGGTCGTGTCGGGTCTGGGCTGCTTCTTCAACTCCCAGGTTTGTAGCACGACCACTTGACACGGGCTGTTTGGTCGTGTCACAGCCCGTGTCACCCCTGCAGAGCCTACTTTTGCATCTTTTCTTTTCCTTTTCGATCCCCAAGCTCAAAATCTCTTTCGGCATGCTTTCCTCCTGCGTAGAATCCAAAGAAAACACATATTCGTATAAGTTAGAGTCATTCAATTCAAGTATCGAATCTTTAGGAGAACAAGACTTAATCAATCCATATTCCAAAGAATCTCTAGACAATGTATGATCAAGATGTGACAAGATGCATGAATCTATAATATCAAGAAAATTACAATGCGCATTATTATCATGAAATTTCATAGCCTTATATATAGAAAATAACACATGCTCATCATTAACACGCAATGTAAGTTCTCCCTTTTTGACGTCAATCAAGGCATCTCCCATTGCTAGAAACGGTCTTCCTAGAATCAATGGCACCTCGTTATCTTCCTCCATGTCCAACACAACGAAATCCACTGGAAATACAAATTTATCAATCTTGACAAGCACATCCTCAACAATCCCCTTGGGATATGTTATCGAACGATCCGCTAATTGCAAGGTTACCGTAGATGGCTTCACTTCTCCCAATCCTAACTTCCTGAAAATCGACAGAGGCATAGGATTAATACTTGCACCAAGATAACATAAAGCTTTGCTAAAGAAAATGTTCCCGATTGTGCAAGGCGCAGTAAAGCTTCCGGGGTCCTTAAGCTTCTGAGGTATCTTGCGTTGGAGGATCGCACTACACTTCTCGGTTAAGTTCACCATCTCATGATCCTCAACTCGCCTCTTCTTGGACATCACATCCTTCAAGAATTTCGCATAATTTGGCATTTGTTCCAAGGCTTCTGCAAAAGGAATATTTATATGAATTTTCTTGAATATATCTAAAAATCTAACAAATTGAGCATCCAAATTCTTCTTTTGAAATCTTTGGGGAAAAGGTAAATTAACAGGATGTTTATGAGAATCAGAGTTAGAAGTAGATTTAAGCTTCTCAGCCCTTTTTTTCGACATGACAATCGGTTCTTTCTCCAATTCATCACGAACATCCTCTTCTTTTTCGCTTAGCTCCAAGCTCTCTTTCCTCTTTGGCTCACTCTCCTTCTCCTCCGGCATCTTCGGACCTTCGTACTCCATTCCACTCCTTAGACGGATGGCTTGACATTGCTCCTTAGGATTCAACTCCGTATTGCTAGGGAATTGACCCCTTTGGTGCTGGCTCCCTACGACCTTGGCCAGTTGGCCAATTTGCGTTTCCAAATTCTTCATTTTTGCCCCCATTGTCGTAGCCAGTTGAGTCACATGATTCTCGATCTTGTCCAATTTCTCCTCATCCTTGTTGAAACGATTTCTCGTCTCATTCATGAAGGCAGCCAAAATATTCTCCATGTCCATCTTCTTCTCTTGAATAATCTCACCATTCACCACCTTCAACCCCGGTGGTGGTTGGAGCACATTCTTCGTGTTTCCATAGGAAAAATTTTCATGATTCCTATTATTCGGGTGATAGAAACTCGGCACCGGATTGGAGCAATAATTGCTGAAATTCCGATTGTTGATATAATTAGCCTCTGCTAAGGGATCCGGTGGTATCACATTGTCGTGTCATCCACTCATCTCATCAGCTCCATTTGTCAAGGCATTCAATTTCGTCGTCAATGACGACATTTGAGCCGCTAACTCCTTAATTGGATCAGAAGACGTCACCTCCGCCACTCGTCTAATGCTCGACCTCTCGGAAGGCCACTGATAACTATTCACCGCCATCTCTTCCAATAAATTGGAGGCTTCCTCCGGTGTCTTAGCCAATAAAGCTCCTCTAGCAGCCGCATCTACGAAGGCTCTCGTTTGCCCCAACAACCCGTTATAGAAGAAACAAAGTTGTTGATCATCTGGAAAACCATGTCGAGGGCACCTTCGCAACAACTCTCTAAATCGATCCCACGCCTCGTATAACGGCTCTGAGTCTTGCTGCTTGAATTGAGTAATCTCGCTTTTCAGTTGCATCGACTTGCTTGGAGGAAAATATTTAAGCAAGAACTTCTGGTTCAACTCCTCCCAAGTCTTAATGCTCCCATCAGAAATCATCGACAACCAACTCCGAGCTTTATCCCTTAGAGAGAAGGGAAATAGACGCAGCCGTATAGCATCCTCGGAGACACCATTGTACTTGACCAAATCGCAAATTTGCAGAAACTGGGTCAAGTGTTGATTCGGATCCTCGGTCGGGTGTCCGCCAAATTGGTTGTTTTGCACCATCGAGATATAAGAAGCTTCAACTCGAAATTATTCGCATTGACAGGTATATGTGCAATCCCGCCAAAATTCTTGTTAAATTGAGGCCGAAAGTGGTCACGAATTGCTTGCCTCTGTTGTTCTTGCTCTGCCATTATGCACTTTGACTTGTCCTTTCTTTTTCTAGTTGTTGCACTAGTGCGTCTAGCGAATGCTTCAACTTCGTCAATCAAGGGTTGTAGTGGTGCACTTTTAGAGCGAGTTAACATGCACGTCCTGAAATCAAGAATAAAAAAGGTTATGTCACAAATAAATAAAAATATCTAAATTAAAATTTTCACTACCTATCCTAATATTGATATAACTAATTAAATTGATCCCCGGCAACGGCGCCAAAAACTTGTTCGCCTATATTTTTAAAGCTCGACCGCAAGTGTACGGCTTCGCTCGTAGTATGTGGCAAGCAAGGTCGTATCCCAAGAGACCAAACAACCAATTAATCAAGTACTAGGTTATGATAGTGCCAATTTTATCTAGACAACCGAATATAAGAGTGATTAACTAAACTAAGAAAATAATTCAAAAGATAAGAAATCGATAACAAGAAAACAACTAGAAAAACACTTAGGAAGAATATAAGGGAATGGTAGATTCTAAGACTATGAGTTCAATTAACAGTTGGGTTCCTTCAGATATATCAAAATTAACTATTTTCTTTATCTACCCTATAATATGATCACAAAATTAGCCTACCGTCCCTCTCGAGATCGATAAAACCGTAAATTAAATCACATATATTAGCGTCTCCACTCAACACATGCAATTCAACTCCAAAAAGATTAAAAGACCCAAAATCCTCACAACTATCTACTAATCTCTCGATTCAAGTAAATAAATTGTGTCAAGTATTAAAGACCTAATATTGAACTCATCTCTCGAATTATGAACAATATTGTCATACATGTAAAAGAATTGATCAAGTTCTAAACATGGAATAAGAACAAAATACTTGAATAGGGTTCAAAAGAAAAACAATCAACTATAAATAAATCATCCAAAATCCCAACATATTAACCTACTACCAAGTCTTAGAATCAAAGAAGATTAGCTACTCATGTTTGAAATCAAATACATAGACATATTCAAAATCAACATGAGAAAACAAGTTCAAAAGATAGAAAGAAAAACTAGTAAGCTTGTCGTCGATCTTCTCTTCTTCCCAATTGCTTCTCTTGCGTGTTCTCTGGCTCTCTTCCTTGCGTAATCACGTTCTAGGGCTCAAGATCAGGTAAATAGGTCTTTTTATATGTCCAAAAGTCCTCTCCTAAGTGAAAAAGGTAAGCGATAAAAAACAGCCCGCGTCGCAACACGACCAGACACGCCCGTGTCACAGGTCGTGTCACGGGTCGTGTCAGGCATTCTGCACTTATACTTCTCTGTTTGGATGACACGGGTGGTGACACGACCTCGGAGCCCGTGTCACGGGTCGTGTCACACCACTGTACACTCATTTTCGACTCGTTTCGCTCTTTAATTCCATTCTCTTCATCCGTGCATCGATCTATCATTATTCCGGGGGTTTTAGGCACTCACCATGCTCCTCCAAAAGCCAAAGCTCTACAAATATGTGAAAATATCTACAAAACGAGCACGAGTAATACCTTTCCAACAAATATAAAACTAAAGCACAAATGTGCAATTTATACACCAATAATGCAACAATTAAGCTCTAGATACTATATGAATATGGTGTAAAATCGCACATGAACAATGGGTTTTGATGATAGGCCAACATGATTGAAAGAATAAAGTGGCCATTCCATCTATGCCAGGGGCTTTAGAAGGTTCCATATCCTGAATAGCATTAAAGATCTCTTCCTCTGTCACAACACAAATCAACTTACTGTTCATCTGACCATTAATAGACACTGGTATGCCATCTAACTCACAAGCCTCAAGGTCAGGGTGAGAAGTACAAAACACTTTCGAATAAAAATCCTCTAATTCTACCACTATATCCTGATCATTAGCATACCTTCTCCCACTAGAGTTAACTAGGTTATCAAGGTTGCTAATATGTCTTCTTTGGTGAACAGAGGCCTAAAAATATCTAGTGTTCTTATCTCCCTCATTAACTCATTGAACTCTAGACTTATTTTTCCAATACTTTTCCTCATCAGAATAAGCCTCATGGAGTTGATCCCTCCATTTAGCCCACTCACCTCAATCCCTATCCCCTCCCATGCTCTCTAACTGATTCAATTCATTGTGGCAAACGTCAGTCATCTTAGTTGAGTTGGTGATCCAACTTTTCTTCCAGCTAAGCAAAGCCATTCTAACATTTCTAATTCTACTCTGAATGTTAAACAACAGGAGGCCACTCACAGGAATATTCCAGGCTTTCTCAACAACTTCATAAAAACCTTCAAGTTTGATCCATCTAGCATAAAAAACAAACCTCTTGGGTCTGGGATTCATAGTACAATCACTCTCCAACATCAGCAAGCTGTGGTCAAAGGATATCACAGAAATATGATTAACTAAAGCATTAGGAAAGTGTGACAACCAGCCCTAAGAAAAGAAAAACATGACTAGTTTGGCCTCAATAAAGTCATCACCTTGTCTAAGGTTAGACCAGGTGAACTAAGGACCACATGTTCTAGTCTCACACATCTCCATACTACTAACAAAGTCCCTAAAAGGTTAAAAACTAGCTAGCTCTCTAATTCTACCTCCAGACTTCTCCTGGTTAGAGGGGATGACATTGAAATAGAGGGTCCTCCCAAACCTCTACAATTCCACACACATACTTTCATTGTAGAGGTTTTGATCAAACTTAATGACCTGTTATCTAATTTCTTAATTCATAACATAAATTTATTAAAAACAATGAAATTGAAAAGAGATGATAAAATTTGTACATAAGAATCTTAAAGGGTTACCAAAATATCTAAAATTTTATGCCTTTTTCTTTTTCTAAGATTAAAAGGGAAGAACCTTGGTATCATTTGAAATAATAGCATATTTTTATAATTAATAAATAGAACACATATACTTTCCAACAACTTCACCAGATCCAACGGAAAAATTTCATTACAAGGCCCAATTTTTTGAAATTATATCAGTTTAAGGCTCTAATTGTATCTTCCTTAATAAAAAACTTACATTTTTAGTTATTTTCAATTTAAGACTCACTTTTTACTTAAACTTTTCATTGTAAGACCCATCTAACTTTTCTTTCTGACATAAATATGTGAATCAATTTTATCTTATGATATAGTTATGTGAACTAATTATTTTTTAATTTATATTTTACAAACTTATAGTAAAAAATAATAATTATCTTTAAAAAAATTTCCTTAAATAAGAAAATGAGACTATATTAATTATATTTATGCAAAAATTAATAATGATTATTTTAAAAAATTGATAAGTGAATTTGAAAAATACATAATGGAAATATTATTTTTATTCATTATTTAAATATGTAATAAAATTAAAAAATAATATTTAAGTAATGTTTCCTTTATTTTAGCTTTTTAGAATTTTAACTTTTCTTTTTAGATGCAAAGTTGATACCATGCCATTGTTGGATGAAATAATATATCTCTGTAGAATGTATTTAAAATTTATTTTCTAGTTTTATTACATATTTTTGTTATTAATAATAATAATATTTTAATTGCATATTTTGTAAATTATCAATTTTTTAAAAAAAAATCATTAATAACTTTTGCATCAGTATACGTTAAATAGTCTTATTTTCTTACTATTGTAATTTTACTAATGATATTTATTTTTTTATTATTATAAATATGTAAAAATACAGATTCCAAGGGAAAATTGATCAACAGAAATGCGCTTGAGAATGAGAACAAGACTGGAGGATAAAGGAAGGAAAAAGAGTGGATTTGAGAGGCGAGATTTATCATACTTGTTATGGGTCTTAATTGGGGGCGCACGACAAGAAGGAGGGGAATGGTTTCCCCCCTTCCTGGACTTTCCCAACTTCCCCCACCCAGCTCTGCATCGAATTAAACCACATGCTCAACCGCTTGTGCGTGGGAGGTACGAGATCAATCATGTCTAGGCGAAGGGAATGGGAACTTTCTCGCAATGAGAAGGAATTACGAATCAAAGGGAAGCTGCAATGGATGACCTCTTCTACCTAGAGCATTCAAATAGGTAGCATGGATTAGTAATTAAAAAGATATTTGAGAGAATAGATGATTTAAAACAAAAGTAACCAGCCCACGGAGGCTTCATCCGTTCAAAAGATGGGCATGGAGCAAGCGGGCACCTCCGGAACATCTGAAAGAATTCTTATCTTAGCAATTCTAATTCCTTCCTCTTCCTGCTCGTGGAATAGAAAGAGTTCATTGCACCATTTTAGTAGTCCGCTTACTTCATAGTAAGAGAGAAGAACTTCATTGCACTTTAATCAGTCTACCCTCTAAATCATGATGGGAGCCATCCGATAAGGTGTTTTTTTAGGGGCTGGGAAAACTACTTCATACGAGAAGGATACCATTCACAGCGGATGAGTGCTTAGCAGTTTCAATCTATGATAGATCTCAAATAATTTTTTAATCTAAAACAAGGGGGGTCCGGTCCCACTTCTTCTTGCTATGATTGTGCAATATTCAAGACGACTTGAAGTCAGCAGCTTTATTTGAGAGAGAATGGAGAGTAAGGGTTCGAAGAAGTGGCTGAAGAAGGAACGACTGTCGAGGATCCAACGTATATTTAACCAAGTCAATCTGGAATTCCAAGTTTCATTGTTGAATGAAGGCGAGTTCAATGGGAGGACAAGGTCAATTACACTATGGACGACCCTTCACTAGGAAAGATTTCATTGATATGAATAATGAACTATATAGAAAATGATTTGGATGAATGGCTGACCCTAGTTTGCCCAGAACAATTATCTGGAAAGGTTCGAGAGTATCAACCCGAGCGTCGAATTAGTTTCATAAAAAAGGAGTTGACCCATGTAGTTGCCTAAACAAGGGCTTGACCCACGACATCAATTGACTTAAAAGCGAATAAGCAACTCCTACTCGCTCATGTAAAGGGAACTTTTGCCCGTTGAAGATTGATAAAGTATATCACTCAAGTTTGCTTGAACACTAGAGCTTTCAACCCTGTGAAAACCTTTTTTGCCTGTTTGTCCCTTCATAATTGGAGGAGGACATGTAACAAACCCGCTATCAAGTCTGCCCATTAGCCAGCTAATGAGGCAACGAGCAAACCCTTTGTTCTTGGGTGATAGAAGAAACAACTAAGGCTCTATGTAATAGATCTCAGAGTTGTACTTGAGAAGCTAAGACAGATTAGTTGTATGCCAAGTTTGAGAAATACGAGTTCTGGCTTGAGAGATTTGCTTTCCTTGGGTATGTGTTGACAACAGATGGTGTTGAAATGTCAGAGGCGGAGTAATGGAGAGCCTCCTTTGGACCCTGCACCCACACTCGCATCGAATGTATTATCTCCGTGGCAAGTATCACATTATCCGCGATGTGTCTGCCTGGGACAAGCTTACTTAAGCAGGGCAGATCAACCTGGCAGAATCCCTTTGATCCTATTGACAATGACCCTTCGTTCGTTGGGTCGATGATATTTAGCTCACCCATATGGAGAGGTTTCAAAGAATCTCGACTTCAATGAGAGATTATAACATACGCTCGACCAGAAGGAGAGGAAGTTTGGGACCAGAAACACTTGCCATAGGGAGACTCTTTCCATAAACGGGTGATAGATGTTGGGTATGTTGCTGATTCTGGACATTCATGTGCTGCAGATTCAATAGCTGCCGTAGTAGGTGAGAAAATCACTCGTTTGATCGAGTATGCTACCAATTTTGACCTCTTATTTTAGTGGGTGCTTCCGGAGGAGTGAACATGAAAGAAGAATCTGAAAGAAATTCAAATGGCTAAAATATCTTCTACTTTATATCACTATCAGTCGAATCGAAAGTGATTTTATGTATGGGAATTGGACTGGCTTAAACAGGATGACTCCGCTGCCCACTCGTACCTTAGAGTAGAGCCTTTCCCAAGGCTCTGTCAAGACCTCTGTTTGGGGGAATCATGAGTTCTTGCCATGGAAAGTATATGTGAACAAACCTCAACGCCACTCATTTCTCCAGAAATGGAAATCAAACCACAAACCATAAGATCGGACTAAAGCAACTTAAGCGCGAATTTTCTGACCTGGAACAAAAAAGGTCTTTAGGAATTTCTTTTATCATTCTAACAAAAAGAAGCTGAAAGCAATCTATTTGAAAGCCAACCCGCAACGAAGAAAAAGACTTGCCCGATATGCGACATAAAAGAGAAAAGACAACATGATGTTGAGTCGATTGAAAGAGGGTAGACTCTTCCAATCTAGTCGCGGACTCATCTTGCTTTTTTGGTTATATCGAGCCTCTCCTTTTAGTCTAACCTTCCTCTTCCTATGGTCGAGTGACTCCGCTCTACCCCCGTCTATTTACAAAAACAGAAAGAAACAAACAAAGTGAAGCGAAGTTCAGTCGATGGTTTTGGTTTCAGAAAGTCCCAAAACATCTACACTATGCTCTTTGACTCAATTACACCTTTCTCTCCTTGACGTCGAGTCTCACTTAACGGATTGAGCTGCGAAAGTCGTGCTAACACGCATCCCTTTTCTTGCTCGTTAACGCTATTTTTTTTATTGCAGTGCCTTTCTTACTAATAAGATAGAAATTTCTCGCAAGCACTGGATGCCTTAGCCGATTGGACTAGATCCACCACTGAAAAGCATGTAATCGTCTTTCCATAAGTAATAAAAAGTTTCAGAATTGTCCAAGCATTCCATTTTTACTAAGAGCTTTGGGACTAAATGGCATTAAATCAAGATCCCGTCTTCTCGGAATAGATAAAATACATGAGTTGGAGATTGAAATTTATCAATTACATCTCTCCTTTCGAGTCTTTGACTTCACTGCGCTTCGCTTCGTTTATGGTCGAGCATCTAAAAACCTTGCTGGCGTTTCGACAATGGACTAATATCAAAACGAGAGCCCTCTAATCTAACAAGCTCGTGGCCTTTACCATGAAGGAAAAGCTATTTCACTTCCGATGTAGTCTGAAAGCTTCTTTTCTTCTAAAGCATAAACACTGCTTTATATGCCAAAAAGCGACCTGCATAAAAATAATAATAAGTTTTTTGTTCACATAATAGTTTTTTTTCACATATTTATGTTACAAAGTAAAGTTAGTTGGGTCTTACAATGCGAAGTAACTAAAAAAGTAAGACTTAAATTGAAAATAACCTACAATATAAACCTTATATTGAGAAAAAATAAAATCCAGGTCTTAAATTGATACAAATATAAAAAGTTGGGTATTTTAATGGAATTTTCCCAAATCGAATTTACGTGCCATTGGTGTTGTTAAATTAAACGAGTCTGACTCAGTTTGACTCATTAAGACTCGAGTTCATCTCGAGTTCGAGACCTTAATGAGTCGAGCTCGAATTCATTTATAGCTCGTTTGCTCTAGCTCGGCTCGATAAGACTCATTAAGGCTCGAAAAGAGAATTTTTATATATTTTTTTTTAATTCAACTCGTTAAAATTCAAGATTAACTCGTTAAGGCTCGAACTCGAGCACCCTATCTCAAACTCAGCTCATCTTATTTATAGGCGTACCTGCCTCATTATTGTACAAAACGAACTTGGTTATTATGAAATTAATAATCTGATTTGTTTGGATCAAGGGGTGGTGACAATGTGGACACAGTGTGGCTAACCCTTGTGATTTGTCCCTCTTAAATCAGAGTCATTAAGCTGGAAACTTTTTTTTTTTAATTAATACAAAATTGAGTTATTATGTAATATTCCAG
>CACSLK010027831.1:527766-542256 GCA_902706635.1 Striga hermonthica | reverse complement strand
TTTTTTTTGAATATGGAGTTTTTAAACAAACTCTAACCAATCTGAATTAGAATTTTTATGACTTAATTTATCTTTTTGTATTTGAATTGTTGCGAAATAATCAATTTGGTCTTCCATGAGATACGATCCGAGTATTGATTCATTTGGATTGAATTCAGGTAAAAAGAACTACAACAATAGTCATGATTATCACCACAAATATGGCTTGAGATATATTTTTTTTTTTTTTTTTTCCTTTTTTTCTTAAGTTTGTGGGTCTATGGGGTGACTAGGTATTTTCTATATATAGAAGCAGTGTTTGAACCTAGCTCACATATAGGGTAGGCATGCTCGTGATTGTATTGCCTACGTATTATTTTGTTTCGACAATTTGCCGTTTATGTTCTCCTGTTACGAAGAATTACTGAGGACAAATCTCTAGGCGTGTAGATTAGTCGAACCTTTTATCCGGATTATTAATTAATTGCTTGGTATTTGTGTTTGGAACTAGAAACGATTATCCCGGACTCTCTAGTCGATATATATTTAGTACTCGTTTGAAATCTGAAGGTTGAGTAACTGAATTATTTTCAATTATTAGTTGTTAAATTGTTCTTAAATTATTCTTTTGTGTTGGAACATACGTGCGAGATAATCCAACTAATTCTTTGTGGATGTGATTTCATTTCTATTACTTTGAAACAGAGGATCTTTGATAGATTCACACTGTTAGCAATCTGCAGTATCTTCTTCCTCTCCAATAATTCATCTCACTAATCTCTGATTTTATAAGCCTAAACCAATCATGTCCGAAACACGAGACCACGTCTCGGTCCTCATCGACTCCAGCCTCCACCTGTCTTCCGACTCCCCGAGCAGCCCCACTATCTTCCGAGTCAACCACGACATGCGCCACGACAGCGAAAAGCTCTACGACCCGAAAGTTGTCTCGATCGGCCCGTATCACCACCAAACAGCCCATCTCCAGAAAATGCAGCCGCTCAAGCACACCTACCTTAGGGGTCTGCTCGCACGCCGCGGTGAGTCCACCGTCGACAGATACGTAGCGGCCGTGAGGCCCCTGGAGGAAAAAGCCCGAAACTCCTACTCGGACCCCATCGGGCTCAACCCGGACGAGCTTGTGAAGATTCTTGTGGTCGACGGGCTTTTCGTGGTAGAGCTGCTCCGAAAGAACGGGTTGGACGAGGTGGACCCGATTTTTCGATACCAGCATGTTCCCGTCGTGGTCAAGCGCGACCTGATGCTCGTCGAGAATCAGGTCCCGTTTTTCGTGCTCTACCGGCTTTTCGCCATGACGAGGGGCGAGAACCCGCACGACAACATTTTTTACCTCGTCCGTTATTTTGCTGACGACATTTCGCCGTGGCGGGAGGACTCGGATTTTCGGAGCACAAGCAAGCCGGTGGAAAATTACGCTGACGATCACCTCCACGGCCTCGTCTACAAAATCTTGTTCGAGAAAATGAAATCCGACAAAAAAAATGTGGAGCAGCAGCAGCAGCAGGAGGAAACAAAGGTCGAGTTCGAAAGGAACAACTGCCTCGACATCACATTTGTCAAGAAAATCTTGTTCAAGAAAAGGAAAGCGGGCCGGCCCGTCGAAGGAAATTTTATGACCATAAATTCGGCCTCCGAGCTGCAGGAAACAGGGATCAAGTTCCAACGGAGCACAAGCCCTTTCATCACATTCAACAGGGGCGTCCTTAGTATTCCGAAACTCTACGTGGCAGACGAAACCGAGTCGATTCTAAAAAATTTGATCGTGTACGAGCAGTTTTTCACGGGCGACAGTCCAAAGTACGTGAAGGACTACACATTCTTCTTACAATGCCTCGTGAACCAGCCGAAGGATGTGGAGATATTGAGGCAGCACGGGATTTTGGGAAACTTGTTGGGCGAAGACAAGATGGTATGCCCTCTTTTCGGGAGTCTCGGAAGAGATACCTTGACGTCGCCGTACGATTTTTACGCGGGTGTTTGCAAGGAGGTGAATGGATATTGCAACCGGCGTGGGAATAGGTGGATGGCGGTTTTGAGGCGGGATTATTTCAATAACCCGTGGTCGTTTATCAAGTTTTGTGCAGCTTCTTTGCTGTTGCTGTTGACGGTGATTCAGACACTGTTTACTGTCCTGGGTTATGGGAATGCGAGGTCGAATTGAATAAGGTAAGTTGTGATATTTGAGGGTGAAAATGTGTTATATCCGCATAACCATCTAAAAGCGTAAGTGATAAGACTAATGTGATAAAACCCGAAAATTTGTGCATATTTTATGAATTTATTAATATTTTTATATGCTTAATTCATTGGTATGTCTCTCTCTCTCTCTCTTTTTTTTTTTTAATATGTTAAATCAACAGCTGGCTAAGGTATTCTCTTTCTCGGACAGTCTCTCGTTTAGTGATAGAGACTGGGCTGGCTGGCTAGACATTAGAAAGAGCATTACAAAGTTTTTTCTATATATAGAATAATAAAAATCTTGCGAAGTCGAAGAGTGAGACATGAGCCGAATATAGGTAGGGTGGTAAGTAGAGTTTGTGGATGTGATTCAATTTCTATTACTTTGAAACAGAGGATATTTGATAGATTCACACTGTTAGCAATCAGTAGTATCTTCTTCCTCTCCAATTTTTATTCATCTCACTAAAATCTGATTTTAGAAGCCTATACCAATCATGTATGTCCCAAACACGAGACCACGTCTCGCTCCTCATAGACTCCAGCCCCCTCCACCTGCCTTCCTACTGCCCGAGCAGCCCCCACTATCTCCGAGTCAACCACAACATGCGCCACGGCAGCGAAAAGCTCTACGACCCGAAAGTTGTCTCGATCGGCCCGTTTCACCACCAAACAGCCCATCTCCAGAAAATGCAGCTCGCGTACCTCAAGTGCCTACTCAAACGCCACGGTGAGTCCACCGTCGACAAATACGTAGCGGCCGTGAGGTCCCTGGAGGAAAAAGCCCGAAATTCCTACTCCGAGCCCATCGAGCTAAACACAGACGAGTTCGTGATGATTCTTGTGCTCGATGGGCTTTTTGTGGTCGAGCTGCTCCGAAAGGATGATAATGACCTGCTGAGGGAGAAGAACGAGATTTTCCTATTAGAGAATATCCTTATCATGGTCCAGCGCGACCTGATACTCGTGGAGAATCAGGTCCCGTTTTCATCACGACGAGGAGCAATGACGACCCATATGACAACATTTTTCATCTAGTCCGTAATTTTACCACCAGTATTTCGCCGTGGCCGAAGGCCTCATAGTTTTTCAGCACACCAGAGGAATATAACGACAACGATCACCTCCTCGGCCTCGTCTATGAAATCTTGCTCCCATCGTTCGAGAACCGAAAGCCGACAGTCCCGTAACAGCGGTCGAGCCCAAAAGGAGCAACTGCTACGATTTCACATTCGTCTACAAATTCTTGTGCTCGTTTTTTGGGAAAATGAAAGCCGGCAATCACGCTCACGACAAAAAATTCTATCCTTAAATTCAACCTCGAGCTGCAGGAAACAAGGGTCGAGTTCGAAAGTAGCAACTGCCCGCACATCAATTTCGTCGGGGGCGTCCTTAGGATTCTGGTACTCCGTGTGGGATATAAGACCGAGTCGATTTTGAGGAATTTGATCGTGTACGAGCAGTTTTACATGGACGACCGTCCAAAGTACGTGGCGGACTACACATTCTTCTTACAGTGCCTCGTGAACCAGTCGAGGGACATGGAGAGATTAAGGCGGCGCGGGATTTTTGAAAACTTGTTGGGCGGAGATGAGATGGTATGCCCTGTTTTCGCAAGTCTCGGGAGAAATACCATGTTATATATCGACATGCAATTTTAACGCGGATGTTTACGATGAGGTGAACAGATATTGCAGCCGGCGTAGGAACAGGTGGATGGCTGTTTTGAGGCGGGATTATTTCAATAGCCCGTGGTCGATTATCAAGTTTTGTGCAGCTTCTTTGCTGCTATTGTTCACGTTGATACAGACTTTGTTTGCTGTCCTGGGTGATGGGAAGTACTTTCCAATGTGTATCCGAAAATTAGTTTTAATCGATATAATGTTACATCTAATTAGCCTAAATAATCAAAATATTTTTTCATTTATTATTTTTATAAAATTTATTTATTATTAAAATTTATTTTAATATTTTTATTTAATAATTTACTTGTTATTAACACATGTGCATAAAAAAGTATATTAAAAAATCATGTTTTATTAACTTTCATTATTTACAGATTTGGCCCATGGGATTAATTGAAATATAATTAAATTACTAAAATTGCAATTAGGTCTTTATTCTTAATTTAATTCTCAACAAAAAAGACCCAACCCCACAGATGAATGTCTGTCACGCCTTCACGTCCCTCTTCACCGGCACCACAGCGACTGAGACGCCGGACATTAAGGGATCTCCGATGGCGTCGGACATAATGGCGAGTCTGGCCGGAGTTTCGTTCGTGCTTTTGAACGGACGTGCTCGTCGCGGACAGAGGCGGAGATGGCCGGCGAGACAGTGGAGACGGAGATTTTTCGGTGGTCGGATGGTTGCGGCGGTGACCGGTGTGCGACAGAACTCTGCGGTGGAGGAGACGTCGGAGATGGGATGTTCAATGACGGTGATTCGAAGCTCAACACCTCCGGCAGCGAGGTAGAACCTGACGGACTTTCAGCGGTGGACGTCGGTCAAGCGCAAGCCGGCGGGAATCGGAGCAGCAGTGAAGACGTGAAGTCCGGTTGAGATTTTTGGGCGTGTTACTGTGTGTGTGACGAGTTGTGTGTGTGTACAGGTTGAGTCCGACTGAGCTGCGATGGCGGAGGACGGCGGGCATCTGGCGATGGGAAGTGGCGGAGAGTTTCCGACGTACTGACGGCGGGCGGTCGTCTGGTGGCGGGTGGTGGTGGACGGCGGGTTGTGTTGTGGGTTTGGTGTACGTGTATTGTTTGTGTGAGTATGTGTGAGAGATTGTAGGGTGGCTGATTGATGGGGAATTGGTAGATAATTAATATGTATTGGGACCGTGAATTAATAATATGTATTAGGACCCACCTCAATGAGTGAGATGTTAAAAATTACTACAATACCCTTAATGAAAGTATAATTTTAGTTTTTTATTTAGCCATTAGATCAAATGATCTAATGGCTACAATTTATTCTCATTTCTTTCATTGAGAATCATTTTCATGTGAACCCAACCATATATATATATATATATATATATATATATATATATATTAAAGCAGAGCAACTGTCAAATTCCCACTCAAATTTACATTAATTATTGTATTAACTCTAAGCTAATTTATTTTCACATTATTTTAGATATCAAACCTACATTTATTATTGTATTACCTATAAGATAATTTATTTTCAAGTTATCTTAGATATTGTCTGAATATTTATTGTAGTTATTAAATAACTTTAATCATTATGTATTGATTATAATCTTGGGCAATTGCTTATTCATGAAAATAAGAAGGGATAATTTGTCACATTGAAATTGTTAAATTGTAATTGTACATACATAAATGTCATATAGTAATTGATATTTTTAAGTACGTTGTAAATTCATATTAAATTTTATAGATAATTTGCGCATAAAAAACTATCAATATATATATATATATATACATATATATATATATATACAAGTAAAGTAGCTAGGAGAAAAAATTTTCCATCCAAACTATATTTAATACATATACATAAATTTTGTTAATTTCTATGTATGATTTGCAATTAAAACAACTAGTACGCCACCCGCGCGTTGCGCGACCTGATATTAAAACATGACGTGAAATGAATTATTATTTAATTAAATGAAGAATATTAAGAAAATATGTAGAGAGATACTAAAAAGTAATGAAAATTTTATTCATTATATTTTAAAATGTTTTCCTAAATATAACATTATTAGTGGATGGATTATATTCATTATTACTATTATCATCATAAAATAATTATCATCATAAAATAATAATCATCAGACAATCGAGGTCTGTGAGATAAAAACAATAACATATAATGGATGTGATTATAAAATACAATATGTTTTGTAATAAATAGTTTCAAATTAAATAAATTCAACTTAAAAAACATTTGTGGTATTCAATGTCTTTGTCACATTGATAACACTCCTTGAAATTTTTGCTTAAATTTTTTTATAATGACATAATTTTTTTCATTAATAACTAAAGATATTATTAATACTATATATAATAAATGAAATAAACATGTACAAAATATGAGTCAATTAAAATTAGAAATATAAATTAAATACTTAAGAAAAAAATACAAAAATGACTCAATTACGAATCGCGCATGCGTTTACCTTAAAATTAGGTCCACATATCTTTAACTTTTTATAATTTGCCAAATAAATTTAAACTTCGTTTATTTGCAAAATAAGTCCGATGGTGCTCAGAATGACGTGCAAGATCGATCACCTTATGTAAAGTTATAAATATGCACAATAATCGTTAATGCTCATGTCAATAACTAATTACTTATTATTTTCAACATAACTCATGCGGAATGTAAGTTAATATACTTTCGTCAAATGATAAGAAAATGACATTTAAATTGTATTATATAAATTATAAAATAATACAATTTATTTTGATAACACTAACAACTATAATTTATAATAAGAGAAAAGTAGTTGATACATTATAGTAAGTCATATTGAACTTTATCTATTGCAAAAAATCAGTAGCGATAATATATTATTGTCGTTATCTTAAGAGAAAAACATGTGTCATAATAACAAACAATTAGCAATAGTTAACACATTATGCTAATTTTATTAATCGAAATTTATAGTTGCATAATTGTGGATCAATAAAGAGATTAACTGTAGGCAGTCACTTTAGTAAACTTTAGATGACTTCAAATTTAAGTCCAAATGAAACAAATGATATCAACTAAAAAAATAAACAAACTATGTATTTAGGGCTCAAATTATTCAATGATTTAGGACCAAAACTATTACAAAAGACCACATATACACCAAACATTATATTAAATAATTGAATGATAAATATACATTGTCCTACTCTGTCTATATAGTCAATATCGTCCATCACTCTTTGCCTCTCTTATGGTTGAGAAACCTTCACTCTTTAAGTTATTATTATTATTATTTTTATTTCACAATATCTTTCGCAGTATTAGTCCATTTCTTACTCGTAAATAAAACCAAATTCGATGTCATGTTCAAACACTAAATCATTTAATTTTTTACTTTGTATACAAACTGTGACAATAAACGTCCATCTAAAAGTAGAAAAATAAAAATATAGTTGTCTACATATCAAATTAGTTTTTTTTTATATATTTTCAAATTTTATTTTTTCTTTTTATTTATAAATCATATTAAGGTAACGATCAAGATGGGTCACCCTCAATGTTCAGATCAATAACTAACACTTATTTTGCGCTAAATTTATGAGAACCATATTTAGCTTATTTTGTTAGAAATAAATATTGATATAATTCTTGCAAAGCAATAAGAATAAAATACTTAAATTATAATATGTAACACTAAAACAATAAAATGTAAAGCTAACACTTGTGATGAATGATAAAAAGAAATAAATAAATAGTTGTTTTTGTACTATTTCGTGCGAAACTTTATTTGTCGTAATGTTTTGACAAAGACAATATCTTCCCATTATTCTTATGAAAACAATATAGATACACGAATAAAAAATAACAGTAAATTAACTTGTTGTGTTTTTTATTCAAAAATTATAATTTTATAATTATGGAGCAATAAAAAAATCTAAAATGATGGCAAAAAGTTTATGCCCATCGTATAGATGCCTCTTCATTATTTTGACAAACATAAATAACTATACCAACCAAAAAAAGTTATTATTTTTTTTTTATTTTTTAGTTAAACAATTCAGACCAAAATCAATATAAATTTTCTCTTCAGTTTGACAATTATGAGTTGCACCTCTCTAAATACTTTAACTCTTTCAATTTATGTTTTCATTTCTATTTTTTTTAACAATAGTTTGAAATATCTATGTATTTTTTTTACCTATAATACAATCAAAATTTGATGTTATGTTCGATCTAAGTTGTCTTATTTTTTTTCTTTTCTTTTGTTTTTTTTTTCATATTTATGATTGATCTTAGTAAAAGAAACCTAAGTTCAGTTAAACTGTCATGTCGAAGTAAAGAGGTTACTCACTATTTTCGAGATACATTTCACATGGATATGCATGGTAGTATCCAATATCTGTAGATGATACTTTTTATTTTACTTTTATAAAAATTTTATCTGTGTTAGTCGAATAAATTACATTACTTATGACAAATATAACTTTATATTATATCTCCCTCTGTCTCTCTTTTTTTACTTACTTTTTTATTTTTTGTGAAAAAAATATTAGAAAGCAAAAAAAAAAAAAAAAAAGAAATTTGGTTGTGTGAGTTTGCAATTTGTTATTAACCATAATAATGAATTCTTGTATTGAATTTACATATTTGAGAAATAATAACAATAATAAGCACTGTTATTTTTTATCAAGTGCCAACTATTCGTACTCTTTTTTATATAAAATTGTTAA
This sequence comes from Striga hermonthica, assembly GCA_902706635.1. Taxonomy (NCBI): domain Eukaryota; kingdom Viridiplantae; phylum Streptophyta; class Magnoliopsida; order Lamiales; family Orobanchaceae; genus Striga; species Striga hermonthica. The sequence goes on along the minus strand of CACSLK010027831.1, from coordinate 533,677 downwards.
TCACCTTAAAAGTATAGTTTATCTATATTATTTTTACTTTTTATGTATGATTATTAAATACGATAGTATATTTATACAAAATCTACACTGATAAATGTGTTTTTTTTAAATTAATTTTTCATGTAATAAATAATTTTTTGTTGTTTAAATTATCCACAATGATTTGACAAATTCTTTTCAAAGCCATGAATATTGAAGTGCAAGTCCCAATACATAATTATGCATAAACATAATAATTTACTTAAACATACAGTTAAACTCGTTGTTTTAATGATATACCATACTTAAAAAATGAACAAAAATTATTTTTAAATAGTAGATAAAGTTTTTTTCCTCTCCAAGATACGCACGCACGTGCGTGTGTGTGCCCGTGTGTTAATATTATGGCATATGCAATGCACATTTTGAAGCATTGTAAAATGGTAATGTTACTCATAAAAGAAGAAAAATAAAAAAAAAAAATAATTACTAAAAAATTAGAATGAAAAAACACATTAAGTAATAATTTCTAAAATAAGTATTTATAATAAATAATTATATTTTGTTATTTGAATTACCTACATAAGAATTAAAAAATTAATTTTAAAATTTATTCTTCCATCAAAATTAGAGTACTGCAAGTTATCTATGCATAATTATATATATAATTATTTATTTATCTGTAAACAATAATTTAATTATTATTTTAATAATAGGTCATATATAAAAGTGAGAAAATTTAATTATAGGTAATTAATGTAGTTATGGAAGTAAAATATTTTTCTCCAAGCTACGTTACTTCATATATATGTGTGTGTGTGTTTATGTGTGTGTGTGTTAATAGTATGACACGAATGCAAACTCTGAGGTGTTGTAGAAAATAATATAAAGTTTTCTTATCAAAAATATTATGTTACTCACAAAGGAAGAAAATAACAAAAAAGATTAAACAAAAATTGATAATTGGAATGAAATTTCACACTAAACAATTATTTATAGAAATGTATCGTTATAAAAAATAATTATATTTTGTTGTTTGAGTTATATTCTTAAGGATTAACAAATTAATTTAAAATTTATTTGGCCATGAGAATTGGAGTGTAATCTTCCAATGCATAATAATATATTTATTTTTGTATAACAAAATATTATAATTATTATTTCAATGAGTGATCATATGTAGAATGTGACATAACTTATTTCCCGTAATTAATGTATTTTCTAAAATATTTTCCCTCAAAGTTATTTCACTTATTTATATGTATATATATATATATATATTCAAATATAAATTCAAATAAATAATTTTGTACAATATTAAGTCTTTATTTGTAACAATGTCACTAACGAGAAGAGAGAGAGAGAGAGAGAGAGAGAGAGAGAGAGAGAGAGAGAGAGAGAGAGAGAGAGAGAGAGAGAGAGAGAGTCCAATGGAAAATTAAAATGCAAATTCACAATATGTAATGAATTGTAAAATAAGTCTCTAATTGTAACAAATAATTACATTTATTGTATGTATGATAAATAATTCATAGAAGTTTCATGAAAATTGAAGTGTACTTTTCCAATGCATAATTAAGAATAACATTTAAACATTTATTTGTAACAAACTTTTTTTGCATATACTACCTTCTATTTTTAATATATGTCGTTTTGAGAAGTTGCACACTAATTAAGGATATTTTTTTGTCAATAATAACATTATTTAATGAAGATAGAGATGAATGTTTTGAGAAAAAGTGAAGAGTGAATATGAAAAGACTTAATATATTTATTGGCTAAATGAGGGTAATAATGGAAAAATATGTACAAAAGATCCAAAACGACATTTATTTAACAAATAATTGAAAAGCTAGAATGACATTTAAAAAAAAAAAAAAATAGGAGGGACAATTTCCTAAGATTGCAATTAATATATAAAGATTAAAATTAATTAAACTACAATACAATAAATGTTCAGACAATATCTAAAATAATGTGAAAGTAAATTATCCTACCATTAATACAGTAATTAATGCAACAGATTTGAGCGGGAAAATTCCAGCTGCTCCGCTTTAATATATATATAGATAAGCAAAATTATTTGTTAGAAATAAACATTTAAATATTATTCATAGTTATGTATTGGGAACTTAGCACTTCAATTTTCATGGACAAATAATTGGCTTCAACTATATCCATTTCTTAGCACTTTGTTAATTTCTATAGATTATTTATCATTCATACAATAAATATAATTATTTGATACAAATAAAAACTTATTTTACAATTAATCACCTGTTGTGAATTTTTGCATTACAATTTATTGTGAATTTACACACTATTATTTATTGTGAATTTACATTTGAATATATATCTATATCTATATATATAAGTGAATTAGCTTGGAGGAAAAAAAATCTTTTCAAAAATATATTAGTTACGGGAAAATAAGTTTTGTCATCTTTTATATATGATCTATCATTAAATAAATAAATAGTTATAATATTTTATTATAAATAAATAAATATATAATTATGTATTGGTTATTGATCTAAACGTTGACGGTGATCATTTTATCTTTTAAAATGATCTATAAGTATAAAGAAAAAATAAACATTTGAAAGTATGTAGCAAAATATTAATTTGATATACATAGATATTTATATTTTTATTTTACTCTTTTAGATGGACGTTTATTATCAAAGTTGGTATACAAAGTAAAAATTACATGAGTTAGTATTTCAACATGACATCGAAATTTTGTTTCATTTATAGGTAAGAAATAGACTAATTTTTCAAAATGATCTTATGAAAAGAAAAAAAAAAAAATAGAAATGATAACAAAAAGAGTGAGGTGTCTCAACCATAAGGGAGAGAAAGAGCGACAAATGATTTTGTATGTAAAAACAGATTTAGAAAACGTATATTTATCATTAAATTATTTAATAGAATATTTGTTATATACGAGGCATTTTATAATAGTTTGGTCCTAAATGTTTAGATAATTTGAGCTTAAAATACATAGTTTGTTTAATATATTTTATTTATAGATGATTTTTATATGTTTCATTTAGACTTAAATTTGAGGTCATCTAAAAGTTTTTGACTAAAGTGACTGACTAGAGTTTAGTCTCTTTATTGATCAACAATTATGGAACTATAAATTTGATAAATAAAACTAGCATAATGTTTTATTTTATTTTTTATTTTTTATTTTTAATATATAAACATCCCAGTTTGGGATGGGGGTTGAGGCTACACCCCCGACCTGCGAATATAACGGCCCAGAAGGACTAAAAAATCAATGGTCTACATCCAAGTCGAAAATACATAGAGCAACATCAAAAGCAGAAAAAAATAAAAAATAACAATAAAAATACAAGGATCACAAAAATATCCGATGTGGATCTAAAATCAAATCCTCATAAAAGGTCGTCCTGGTCAGAGTGACCTGGCATGGAGTCCAAAATGTCAAATCTAGTCAGGGACAGGTGGTGGCGGTCGATCGAATCTGAAGGATGAGTACTCTAACTGGTCCATCCGAATAAGCGTCCGAAGCCGGAGGGAAATGTCCTCAGGAAGAAGGGTGCGTCTCTGGGGTAAAGATGCCCCCGTGCTAGCAAGGAAGTCAGCGGGCCGATTCCCCTCCCGGAATATGTGTGAGACCTGGTAATGGATCGAGCGGAGGGTATCTCTGATACGCATAAGAGGATGTTGGATCTTCCATGAGCCCTGGTGGCCAGATGTCAAAGTGTGATGACAGCCGCAACATCCATCTCTATCCAGACATGAGAGGAGATCGAGGCGGCAATCTCAAGACCAATCTGGAGCGCCTGAATCTCTGCATCATAACTCGAGGAGGCACGGAGTGGCCCATGGAAGGCAGAGATGAGTGCCCCACCATGATCCCTAATCAAGCCCCCTCCTCCAGCAGCTCCGGTATGTCTGTCGAAAGCGCCATCAGTGTTTAGCTTAACCCAAGGGGCCTTGGGTTTCAGCCAAACAACGGTCCTGGGTCGTGGATGCTGGACAAGTAAAGGGGGTGGTGACCTCAAACAATGGGGCGGTGTACACCCTGTCCAATCTCTCGTCGTGAGTCTACCCAGGGCGGTGAGGAGAGAGAGATGTCTGTCAACCTGCAAAATAATGTGAGCACAAGAAAATATAATATCTCTATGCTTCGCATTATTCCTTTCTGTCCAGGTGGCCCATAGGATCAGACAAGGAATAAGGAAGCCCACGTGTCTACTGTGTGTGCGGAGTGAGAAAAAACTCAGAAGCTCAAAAAAACTGTCTGTAGTGGGTAGGGGTATATGAGTATATCTGGCATATTGCTCCCACACTCTCCTCACAGTCTCACTCTCAAAGAAAAGATGGGTGAAAGTCTCGATCTCAAAGGTACCGATCTCAGCACAACAATAGGAAAAGGAGAACCCTCTCGCTTGCATCACAGTGTCAATGGGAATGCGCCGTAATAGGAGGCGCCCCAAAAAGACGAAAATGGTCTGGGTGAGAAGGCCGGTCCATATGGCCCCGAAGAGGCTGTTTGGCCGGTTGCCCAGCCTCACATCTCCCCAGGCTGATGACGTAGAGAATGCACCCGAAGATGTAAGTCTCCACCTCATGCTATCCAAACTAGCATAATGTGTTAACTATAGTTAATTTTTTGTTATTATAATACATGTTTTTTCCCCTTAAGATAACGACAAAAATATATTATCGCTACTGAATTTTTGCAATAGATAAAGTCCAATACAACTTACTATAATGTATCAGCTACTTTTTCCTATAATACATCATAATTGTTAGTTTTATCAAAATAAATTTTACTCTTTTATAATTTATGTAATATAATGTAAATGTCTTTTTCTTATAATTTTACCAAAATTCGATCAATGTCGTTTCTAAAAATCATATTAACTTACATTCCGCATGAATTAAGTGGAAAAAATAAATAATTTGTTATTGACACGAACATTAACGATTGTAGTGCACATTTGTAACGTTACATTAGATGATCCATCTTGAATGTCATTATAATCACCATCGAACTTATTTTGTAAATAAATAAAATTAAATTTGTTTTGTCAATTAAAAAATTGAAAGATATCTGGACCTAATTTGAAACTAAATGCATGCGGTTCGAAATTGAGTCGTTTTTGTATTTATTTAAGTATTAATTTATATTTTTAATTTAATTGGCTCATATTTGTACATGTTTATTTCAATTATTCTATATAATTATCAATATAGTAGTAATAATGTCATTAGTTATTCAAAAATGAAGAAAATTATGTTATTATCAAGACATTTTAGAAAAAAAATTCAAGGAATGTCATTAATGTGACAAATACTAATTTCATCGAATATTACAAATATTTTTTTAAGTGAAATTTATTTAAATTGAAAATATTTATTAAGAAGCATATGGTATCTTATTGCACAATTAGTTATATGTTGTTGTTTATATAGTCACCGATCTCTGTTGTCTAATCACCGATAATATTGTCCTGGCACAGGAACTGATCCATACAATGCGCTTCCTTCGAGGGGCTAAAGGCTACATGGCTATTAAAGTGGACCTTGAAAAGGCATACGACTACCTCAGATGGGACTTCATCGAGGAAACCCTTCACTTTGTTGGGTTCCCTCCTAAGTTAATCGTGGCTATTATGGCCAGTGTCCACTCGGCCTCTATGAGCTTACTGTGGAATGGCGAGGTTTGTGATTCATTTACGCTATCGAGGGGTGTCCGTCAAGGTGATCCCATTTTTCCATATTTATTCGTCCTGTGCATAGAGCGGTTGGCACAACTAATTTGTCAGGCGGTTGACGATCGTCAATAAAGACCCATCTCAGTTGGGCGTGGGGCGGTTTCGGTCCCTTTCCTAATGTTTGTTGATGATCTTATGCTCTTTTTGGAAGCCTCAGACGATCAGGCAATTGTTTT
>CACSLK010027831.1:502123-519255 GCA_902706635.1 Striga hermonthica | reverse complement strand
ATAGCTATAATTAATAATAGTAAGTATGATAAGTTTGCGTAATATATTAGTAATAAATAGTTAATAGTAATTCTTTTATAATAATTAATAAAATATATGAATTTCAAAAGGTTGTTTACTAATTATTAGTTTAAATTATTGATTAGACTGGTGGTAGACCTGCGCAACCGACAACCGATAGAGAGACTGCCAAGTTTTTTTATTTTTTTTATTTATTTATTTTTTTTATTCTGGACACCGACACACGAGGAGTCGGTATGTAGATGCTTCCACTCATCCGGCGAGAGACGATGAGATGCATCGTCAGATTTGCCTGAGACAGACCTGGTTACGTTGACCAGGTTGGCGGTTCGAGACGCTTCACTCTTGTACAAACTTGTCATCGTTCCCACTTCCAACAGTGGGATGATTATTATGATTCAATAGCCGAGAGGCTGTAGTTCTCAGAAGATTTTGAGGACTTTTGAGTCTGCAAATGACCAAGACCAGGATAGGCCCATGCACGATATGCTCCTCCATGTGTTGGGGGCTATTTTGCGAGCACTAGATCTTCAGGCAAATTATTTACGTTTGTTGTTTACCATTATATATTTTCATTCAATAATAACATATCATTGATAAAGTCAGTCACAATAAGTCATACACACACACACACATATATATATATAAGTATATATTATAATATCATGTACTAACAAACGATCAACGAGTGTACCTGCAGAAGCCTCTGTCGTTACAGGCCTAGTGCCTGATGGCCCCCATGATGGGTGTGTTATCCCTAGCTTTCTAGGAAACGTAGCCTTCCCTATATGTACTGGAGAGTTTAGAGGCATGAAATGCCAGAGTAGACAGGGAATGCACAAGAATTTGAGGAGTTGATTCCGCCTCCCTCTGCAAGCGATCTAGGGGTGAGTAACGGTGCGGTTCGGTGAAAAACAGCACCGAACCGCAAAAACCAAAATCCGATCATATCAAACAAATAAACGAACTACACCGCAACTCAAACAAAACCGAACCGAAATCAAACTGATTTATTTGCACTAAAATAACCAAATCGAACCGCACCGAAATGCATGGTTCGGTTTGGTTTTCAATTTTTTCTCAGTTTTTCAATACAATTTATTTAATTTAATGCGGTTCGGTTCAAAACCGCACTGAATCAAATAAAATCAAAAACCGAACTTATGGAAAACAATAAGTGTACTGCACCGCAATATAAAAATAACGCACCGAAATCGAACCGAAATTTTTACATAAAAAAACTGAACCGAACCGCACCGAATTACTCGATTTCGGTTCAATTTTTGGTTTCGGCTCGATTTTGCTCACCCCTAGCGCGATCTGATAGTTCGGACCGGGCTGTCACATTTGGTCAACTTCATGCATGCTCATGTGGACACCCACTTATTTCTGCATTTGTCGAGCGTTGGCAGCCTATTACTAACTCGTTTCACATGCCTTTTGATGAAATGGGTATCATGTTGCATGATGTTCGAGATATTTTAGGGTATCACGTGGAGGGAAAAGATAGTTACAGAGGACCCCGACACTAGCTCCTACCAGGTGTGGTGTACTGCATGAAGATACTGCAGCTCACGAAAAAAAACTGAGCTGATGGAGTCGTTCTGGCAACATGGTGCATTTACAGTTTCTGCCATTTTGGCAGCATTTGAGGGGACAGCCCAGTTGCCTGTGGATGAGGCTACTGCCTGGGAGTGGGTGCTGCTAGGTATATATTTTGCTTTTTATTTTTTTAAATTTTCTTTTCTTTATTGTTATTATTATTATTATTGTTATTGTTATTATTATTATTATTATTATTATTATTATTATTATTATTATTATTATTATTATTATTATTATTATTATTATTATTGTTATTATTATATTAGTTTTTTTTCATATATGGTAGAATATTATTTGTTATATGATTTTATTTTATTTTTTGGTTTCCTTCTCTTGATATTTAGTTCCTTCTTCTAATAGGATTCCTACTAGGAATGTAGACCAAAAACAAATCAAATAAAAAGATTAAAAGAGAGAAGAGCATGACAATTATATTTTTTCTTTGAGCATTAGCGTGGAATCTATATCTATATATATTGAACGAGATTGATAGAATAATTTAAAATAGTAACTTTAACTTTGTAATTTAATAGGTCGACTTACTATTACAAGAAATATAGTAAAAAATACATAATATTTATTAAAAAATGAAAATTATATTATACATACCCATTGTAAATCGTGCAACTTGGTTAACAACACGACTTTCTATATAACTAAGGTGGTATTAATTTTGAAATTATTTTGTAATAATAATCGCAATAAAATTTTGATTATTTGTATTATTTACGAATAACTGTAATTTCTTATTCTTTTGGTAGTCAACCATACAACATGTCTTCAATAAATGTCTAAATATATTTTGTTTTTAGAAAATATTATTTGAATATGAAAGATAAAATTAAAAATATAAATACAAAAATAAAAATTAAAAATCAATTATAGAAATTTTATTATAATATTTATCACAATGTCACAATAAAATCTGTTGACGATCACAGTCGATCAACGGTTAAATGAAAGTTAAAATTATGAGTATGAGAATAGTAAGGAAATTATAAAAGAAACTGGCTTTTATAACTTAATTACGAGATCAGCCTCTAAGACCACTTTTATTGGTGACCCTCAAGAGTGGGTCACCAATTTAAAACATTAAAAAAATAAAAAAAAAGGGGTCATGGTTGTCCAACTGAGGTCACATTGTGACCCAAGGTTGCAACCTTGGTTGGTGTTAAATGGGACACATGTCCCCTTTAGATTGGCTAAAAATAATTTTTATGTTTAAAATAAAAATAAAAAATAAATACTACAATTTATATTTTTTTATTATCTACAAATAGAAACCACACTTGATTTTTTTTTTTAACACAATAGTATTTTTCAGATAAACTAAAATAAAATAAATATTTGGGTTGAGTTGAGTTGGTGATAAAAATAAATTTAGTTGTAAGGTAAAGTTGTGTAAGTGGTGGAGAGAAATAATTTTTTATTGTTAGGTTGGGTTGAATTGAGTTGGAGATAAGAATAGTCTAAGGATGAGGTATGAGGTTTTTTCAATGATTACCTATCAGACATTAAATGAGCACATAGGGAGCATTCAATGTTGACATGCCGCCCTACCTATCTAGGTATGATAAGATGTCAGACTAGGGTGGCGTGTCCCATCGGTATTCATGACTTGACAAGTGGATGTATTATATAATTTTCAGACTGTGGATACGTGAGGGGGCCGATCTCGCCAGATCTTCAGGTCGGACTCTTGTCGTTACTTAATCTTCTGGTCCTCAAAGCCTCTATTTTCTAGATCGGCGTTTGTCGGGACCAACCTCGTCGTCCAAGCATCCAAAGTGCCGCCCTCATGAGCTATTCTACGCACTATTCCCATCAATTTTGCTTTTTGTTGAGCCTGGCATTTCACGACTCGGATATTGTACCAGTCCTAAGTGTCGGGTTGCCGTTCTTAAACCGTGGGTCCCTCATTACTCAACTCGGATATGAACAAAATTTTATTTATCAATATTAATAACAAATGTTTTCTTATTCATTTGTTAACCAACCATATACCAAAATATTTTTTAAAAAATCATTTAATCGAGTAAAATAGTTTAGAATCCTTTGATACCAATATTAAATTATTATATGTCATAAAATAAAAGAAAATAATAATTACCAATATTCAAAATTATTTCTATGCTACTCAATATTTCTTTATAGTTTTAGTACATGTAATTTATAATTATTGCTCATTGCATCGCACGGATTACGTACTAGTTAAAAAAAGAGGAGAGACAACATTATTTTGTTGTTCTTCATGGAGAACAAAGCAGCTACGTGAATGGTGCATTTATTTTGGGGAAAAGAACATGGACAAGCAAGAGGGGTTTTTGACGACAAGAATCATCCGGGCTTGTGTTCTTTATTGCTATTCTCATATCATATTTAAGATTACTGTGTTATTTTCTCTTTAGATAGTTTAATTTGATATAGTGCTTCTCGTTCGAACTCGAGATATATTTTATTTCATTCACTAGACGCGTTGAGAATATATTTGGATTTGTTTGTAAACATTGTAATTAGATTGTGTGAAAATCTAAAAATTTCCGAGGAACCAATCCCCTCAACAAAAGAACCAAAGAGAACAGCAAATCTGAGCCCAGAGCCAAAATCCTTGAAATCCCATATCTTCATTTGAATTTTAGACAGAACAGTAGCAGCACATTATCATACACACAAACTGCTAAAAAGACTTCACCACCTACTTACTAAAAGTAGTTCATCCCATAAGAACACTTTTGCAACTCCACCCCCTCAATACCTAAACTATCTGCAGGAAAATCACACATCCCCACTTTCTCCTCTCCCTCATCAGGCAACAGCTCGCATGGTGGCGGCACCACCCGGCTGGTTGTCCCCGCCACCTCAGCACAAGTCCACGGATACTTCTTAGCCTTCTTAGCCAACCCAATCGTCACGTTCGACATGCAAATCCCGGTGAATGGGTCTCCCGATATCCCTTCCAATCGAGCCGCCATCGTCACATTCTCCGCCACTACATCCCTGTAGTTAATCCCGTTAATCTCCGGCATAGCATTCGGGTCGTATTTATCGTCAGGGTGCGACCCGTAGTTTCCAGTCATCCAAAAGACCCATTTCATGGTATGAAGATTCATGCCCTTCACGTACACGTCCTTCACGTAACCGCCCCTCCCGGGGGCTGTCTTGATTCGGACACCCGACTCTGTCTGAATGGCGGTTATGTCCTGGGCCCGCACGTCTTGGATGCCGCCCGACATCTCGCTGCCCAAGGCAATGGCAGCACTGTATGGGGAGATGCAAGTGAGGCGCCTTATGAGGAGTTGCTTTGTCGGCATATTGTAGGCTATGCCGTACTCATCCCAACCGCTCTTCACGGCTATGCAGTCGTCACCCGAGATAATGTACACGTCCTCGATTCTTGTGTTGGAGCAGGAATCTGTTCATCAAGTTGTTTTGTTTTGTTCATTTCATTTTTGGTTATTTATTTTGAAATATTCCTTCAGATGAATTCAGATAACAGACAATTCATGTGGACTACATACCTGGATTGATCCCATCTGTATTTGGGGATGTAATTGGAGCTAGAATCGTAATGCCTTGTATAATTATGTCACTGCAATATTGTTCAATAGATAACTTATAAACAAAAGCAAGTAAGCAACAATTGGTTTCATATAAAACTAATGGTTCCTATCAATATATTGCAGAGGTCGATATATTTTATAGGGAAATGCTACAGTCCCGTTACGGAACCATTCTACCGGGATTTGTAACCGTCGTGGATAGTTGATCTAATAGTTATAAACCCCGACGGATGGTTCCGTAACGAGACTGTAGAATCTCCCTAATTTATATGGATATAGATATGAAATTCAACCTGCTGTAAACAGGATGAATATTCCATGAGGGAGAATTGACAAGAGTGAGATTAGAAATCTGGATATTGTCTGAGTGCATAATTTCAATAAGGTAAGGCCTTGTGTTTTTCAGCTTCTTCCTGTGAAATTGCTGCCACCAAATTGCTCCCTGACCATCAATAGTGCCATTCTCACCTGGTTTATGTTACAACTCCATAAGATTTGTGTATCAACAACATATTAAGACCAAATTAAACTGCATATGTTTTACCAGTGACGACGACATCGGTGAGATTTGATCCGAATATAAGACTGCTGTACCTCCCGCCAACTGCATCCCGTCCACGGCCGTACGACGGTAAGGGCTCGACTAGCGGCCATGAGCTTATATCCTGAAATAACAAGCTACTTTAATTTAGGGAAATGCTATGGTCCCGTTACGAAATCATTTTGTCGAAGTTTGTAACCTGTTAGATCAACTATTCCCGTATTCCCGCCGGTTACATAATAATCTAACGGTTAAAAACCCCAAATAGAATGGCTCCCTAACAAGACTTTAGCATCTCCCCTTTAGCCGGGTCATTCTGTAACACAGTCTTGTGTTGTGTGTTTGGAGATTTTACCTGAGAAGCGAGGAGCACAGCATCCTTGTGAAGATAGAGAGTAAAATGACTAGTGAGATTGAAGCTTCCGGTCAGCCATTTACCGGCGGGGACAAACAGCTGGGCCCCACCGTCTGACGCATACTGGCTGAGGTGGCCGACGGCTGTCTGAAAAGCCCGGGTGTTGAGCGTCTCGCCATCTCCGACCCCGCCGAAATCCAGTATGGATGCGCTGTGAGCTCTGCAGCTGATGGCCGAGTACTCGAACGACTCCAAAATCCTCGCCTTTCGGCACTCGGCCCCGTTTAGGACGACGGTTAGCACTCCGAAGATCAACACGAGTGGGTGTGTATTTGGCCTCATCATCTGTGAAGAATTTTGAAAGAAAAAAGACAAATCAATTTGCAAAAAGGAGTTCAACTTTTTTACACCTTAGCATCATACAACAGAATCAAATTCACAGAAAAATAAATGGCTAGTTAATAAGGGGGCAATGTATAGGGGTGTGTTTGTTTGTGTGTTTTGGTACTATTTGCATATGCACACATATGAGATGACTGAAAGGTGATGAGGAAAATGGTGTTTAGTTGTAAGTTGTAACTTACTCCAAGTCTTGAAGAGGAGCTTCTCCACAAAGAGTTCATTTTCATGAGGGGAATTATGAGCATGTTTATGCGGTTAACAAAGGCACGGGTAAACATTTTTAAGGGAGATTTTAAGGTCCGTTATGGAACCATTTTGTCGGGATTTGTAACCGTTAGATCAACTATCACGACGGTTACATGATGATCTAACGGTTACAAATTACGACATAATGGTTCCGTAATGGGACTGTAGCATTTCCCTATTTTTATATGGGAGGTCACTACGTATTACTATTTCAGCTATAAGATTTAAAGTGTAGTACAATTTACTAATTTAGGGTATAATTGGTAGCCAAATAAGTTAGCTTACAGCTTATATATTTAGATTATAAGCTTTTTGTATACAAATAAGCCTCATTTTGGTAGGACGAGCTTTTTTAAAAAAACTCAAGCTTATTTCATAAGCTTCTTTAGTTAGCTTTTTAAATAAGCTAGTTGATTTTTTTTTTTCGGTTAGCTTATTAGCTAATTTTACAAAACACTTTAATTATACAAACTAGTTTTTCATCTATAAGTCATAAGTTATATATTATAAGCTCGAAATTACATATAATTTATAAACTAGCTTATGAGTTAGTTTCACCAAATATGCGACCTTTTTTTCCCATTTATTTTGTCATGAAAAGCTACAAGCATCACATGTTATTATTACTGTTACTATTATTTGTTATTTCTTATTTGTATTATTGGAAAAGGTTAAAGAGAATTTAATGAATTTGGTTGATAAGAGTTAAATTAAGAAAACTAGAATAATGAAAAGATATAAAAAAAAAAAAAAAAAAAGGAATATAACGTTTCACTTGTGATAGTGTGAGCATAGAGATTTATTTATTTATTTATTTATTTTTTGGCTGTGTTTCAGTTGGAAAGTAGTTGGACTTGGTGGGTGTGTGGGCCTGGGCCCCATTTGAGGTTCATTGGGAGTGGTGCTGCCCATATTCCACCCCGTGACCGCTCTCGTCCTACTACCGACGACCCACTTCCCACTCACTCACGGGCATCCATTGGGTGTGCCCCACCATACAGTCCCTCAATATACACCCTCACCACCGTTCAATTCATCACCACACTATCAAGAACAATAAGTAGTTGGATTTTCGACCTGCGAACTCAATGCACGCGTAACGAAAACTTATAGTTAAGTTTTGTCATTGACTGTGGTATCCACGGAGTCATGTTATTTGGTGCACAATCAAATGCCAATGAATATATTCCAATTAAAAGGATAGAAATTCTCAATACAGAAAGGTATAGAGTGTTTTGCTTAAATCTTGTGTTGTTATGAACTGTGTATCTCACTTCTTAGATTAAAGACTGTGAAAAGATAATAATGTATTTATAATTAGGTCAAACTCAATTATATAGACAAAGGAGATCCTACAGTCCAATAAGTAATTGGACTTCATACAATAATAATTTAATTAAGTATAAATTCAATTTAACTTAGTTAAATGTTTTCTATCAAATAAACATAAGCTCATAATTCATAAAATAAATATTCAAATCTAATTGAATATTTAACCCTCTCCATTTAGTCTTAGTCGAAAAATTGGGTGCATATTGTGTGACCCAGGCGAATCCATAATCACCTTAGGCCCCACATGAAAATTTGTATTTTTTATTACATAATTGTAGCAATGTATATTTTTAACAAAATAAATATACATAGAATAATTTTATAATAACAATTTATATATGAAGTTGTTTAGTAAGCAGCGTTTTTTTTTCAATTTTTTCTTATTATAATGACTTATTTACCTGTTGTTTCTATAAATAAATCTATCATTGCTTTACATAATACAATATTATATTAGAAAATTATTGTCAGTGCAAATTAGTATCAACTATTAAAACAACTAAAGGATTGAATTATATTATTTTCTTATCCAACATTAATAAATATCAGTGCTTTCCTGCCCCTGACGAATATAATTTAATATGCGCATTGATAAGCAGAAAATTAACATACATTGTATGACGAGATTGAAAAATCATGTAATCTTGGGATATTATATAATTATGACTTAATATGTTGTGGTGGTAGATGAATATTTTTGTACTGATAATAACACATTCTAAGTTATCAAAATAAAAAATAATACCGACTGTTTATCAAATATTAAAGATATTGTTCGGTATTTCTAAGATTTCATTTTGAATTATTTTGAAAACTTAGAATTTATATAAAATATTATTTTTTTTATATTATTTGTGCCTTTTACCTTTTCAATTAACACAAAAACTTAGAATTATGCACGCGAGCATGGGCTAACTAAATGAACCAGATGAATGGAAGTACGCACGCGGGATCATCATAATGGATTTTCAAGATGTTCAACGGAACACAACTAGTTTGAGAAATCTTGAATTTTATCGTTTTCTGCTTTTCTTTTTCAAAATATGTTCTACCGGTGGTAGTAGCCAACTAGATGTAGCGATGTCATTTTGTTCGCTGTGCAAGTTGACGAACTGTAAAGACGAAGGAGAGAAGAGGAAAAACTGCTCGATTAAACCCAATATGCGAATCGAGCTTTGTTATTACACAATGCATCCCTTGTTAGTCGAATCCCAATTATGGATTCGTTGGTATGATATAGCCCTTTAGTATCTTTTGCACAAGAACAAATAATTATATTTTGTGTAGATCTCCAGGCAAGCAGAACATAATATACAACCCAAAGATAGTTACAGAACCACAAATAACTGTGCAGTCGGAACACAGAGAAAAGAACTACCGAGTATAAGTACACTCATCACCTCCACATTTTATTTCGACAATCGAGGACTCGAGTACTGCGTGCTATTGCTCAAACAGGCTATATACAAGGAACAGATCTACACAGTTGTCTTTCTAACAAGCTCCCCTAAAGCTCATCCTCACTCATATACAGAAGAAAAAAAAATCTAGAAAAGCTAACAGACTCATGGGACAAACTCTTCCCTCGGGTTCTGCCTGTGAAACAGAATGGCAGTAAGAAGGATCTCAATGAAATTTGGTGGTCCTGAACCGAGCAAACATCCCATTGAGAATATACCGAGTTCTGGATTTGGCCAGTAGTAAAGCATCATACAGACGGTATCTTATTTCTCACCACATTGCTTTGAAGCCCACCGTTACTTAATAACAACTTCCTCTGTCGGCATTAATCGGTAGCACATTTCAGAAAACCACCATCAGCACTAAAATGGAAAATTAAAGAGAACCACTAACAACATTAAAATGCATCTTATGTTCTGATAAATCATGACACTGTAAAGGATGTTTTCAGAAACAAAAAATTTAAACAATCAAATTCCTATCAACACTCTTATACGATCCAACTACTGCATTTAGTGTACGCATTATCCATATTATATAACCTTCCAAACATGAGTTGATATGTAAATTATGACTCAAAGAGAAATTGAATACATAACAAATTATCGGATATACGACAACCCATACTCCTTGAACGAAAACATTTACTTTATATGTGAAATGCCATACATTTGTTAACATCAAAATATGGTATGAAATCTCATCATGGAATTATGTCAATTTTTCAGAAGTTGTTCCAAGAATACCGAAATATGCAACAAAACTAATAAAGAAAGTTCAACTCACATGGTGCTCAAATTCAGGGCTAATCAAATTGACAGATAGATTCTTCATTAACATCACCACCTGCAGTAAAGGTTGCAACCTCTTGGTTATGCCACAGCTCGATAACACAAAGCGCATATGCAAGTAAAACAGAAGTAAACATAAGCACATTACCATAATCTAGCAAGATATTTAAAACAAGGCTAAAGCACCTCATAATATGTACGGAGCAAGTGCACACATAGGGCTACGAGAGGAGGATGGACAAAAAAGTCCCATTTGCCTAATGCTGGACTTGGATCAGATGAATATATGTTTCTAAAGAAAACTTTAAATGCTATAACTCAACCGACAATGCGGCATACAGAACAGGTTATATGGAATTGATCCTGCAAGCATAAAACTCTAGTGCAACCACAGAAATCTGACTCACCGTCTCCACATTTATAGGGTCCATTGTTTTAAGTCTTTGCAGATGATCACTTGCAGAAGGGTCAAAGACACTACCAATGAATCTATAGACCTGAGCAAAATCTGGCATAACTGCATCCACGAAACCCGAGCAAAGTCAATAGTGGCAAAATTAGAAATATTTCAAGTACTGTTGTTTTGATCTGATATTTTAATCAACAAGCGAATAGTATATCACATTCACCTCTCCAATAAATTTTTAGACAAAACAAAACTAGATTCAAAGGCAGAAAACTAGAGCAAACTAGAGCTGCTGACTTCACCTTTGTACACTCCCGACAAGTCCTAACTTATTCTGTGGACCACACATCACATAGGCAGGACTCACTGAGAGAAACAATACAGAAAAAAGACACTAACCTCTTGAGGCACTATTGCAAGGTTTCACTGCACGCATCTCGTTCAATTTCCCCACACCGGGGTTGCTCTCATTGCTGCCACCGCTATACTTATTGGTAGCACTAGCTAATCCAATATCGTCTGAAGAACAGAAGAAACTTTTTAGTTTTTACCACCAATATCCACAAATAGAACATCAGCATTTCCAACAAACAAACCAGTACCTTTTGACGTATGGGGCAAAATGCCAGCAGCCATAACATTGTAATTCCAAGAAGATAAAGGTGCAGAGCTCATTTGATTTGGGTTTCCAGACATTGACAAGGAATCAGACCCTACACCGTATCCACACTCCACTAAAGCAGCTGAAGATTGCAGAGGACCAGTGGCTTGAGGAACAGCTGTGTAGTTACAAGGAGAATGAATATAATTCGAACCTCGTAATACCATGTGTAAGGTAACAATACAAAATGAAAAGATAGCTAACCATTTTTTGCGGCCTTCTGTGGATAAGGATGAGCTGCTTTCCTCTTTGGACGTGGGGGAGGTACATGTTCACTTGTTCCACTTTTTTGTACTTTGAGAAAATATTTCTGAGCATGACTTCGGATCTGCAGAACATTCACCCTTTTAGGTCTGGAGAAAGGATGCAGATGCTCAAGCATTTTTTGTTTTAAAAACCCAAAAACAAAAACAAAAAGCACCATCGTCTATTCATCCAATTAGACATTTTTTTAGAGACACACAATACTGATACATAATCCCCTAATATTAGAGAACTAGTACAACTCCCGTGTATTACACGGGTGCTTGCTAATTTCTTTCTTAAAATTTAAAATTAATGAAAAAAAATAGTTAAAAATTTAAATACATTTTATAAAAATATATATATTATTATATATTTAATATGACACTTTTTATTTTGCGAGACTTACTTGTGTTATATTATAATAATTTTTTAACTTACAACATATAACTACATTAATCATAAATATATCAATTGAGAAATAATTTTTATTTTTCTAATGAATTTTAATAAATATAATTATCTTTTATTATTATAAATATAAATATAATTTATTTATTTCAATATATACAATATGGATATCAAATTGAAGATCATCAAAAGATGATTAATTTGATATATTATATATATAAAACTGATAAGAAATACAAAAGTTATCAACTTTTAAAATACATTTACAATTCAATAGCTAACTGAAGGAAACAAATCAAAAGTCATGGATATATTAGTCACTTAGTTAAAATTACAAGAAATTAAAGGGTTATATTAGTACAAGTGATATTAAAATACGTAAGTTAGCTCAATAATATTTAGGGAATATCCGAACCTAGATTTTAATTATTAATATATCAATATTATTTGTCCAAACCTAATTACGAAGCATGATTCTTCGCCAAGTAGGATTCCGAAGCACCAGAAACAGCCACGTAGGCTCAGCGCATTTGGGAATTATATATAGGGAGGATGGGTTACAAAATTTTCAGATGAATAAGCAACCTAAACCTACCCAACTGGAGGGTAATGTAAACAATTTACTGGACAATAAAGCATAATACTATAGATAGCAAGAAATTTCATGAAGAAGAAAAATAGAGACAATGGTTTTAACACGAATTGCGTACAGGCGGGGATAACAACATCCATAATAGGGTGACACGTTCAAAAAACCAAAAACTAAACCTTTACGCACATCCTGAACATAAATATAATGAAGGACGTCAAAGTTACTCCTCACCTCTTCAATAAATGGGATGAAACTACCTAGTTCAGAAATGGTAAAGGAAATCAGAGTCACCATCTCTAGTATAAACATTACGAAAGTGAGGGCCAACTTGGGGTTACCTGGATAACAGTCTTTGAGCCGACGAATGCTTCAATCTTCTTCCAATCACGGTCAAATCTGAAAAGGAGAGAAATCAAAATTCATAGCAATGTGAGCAGAGAACTCAAAATCTCAATTGTTAAGTAATGTGTCAGTATATTTCGCATATAAACAACATTGTAAACAGAGATGGATAACTCGTTGTCCAAACATGAAAAAAGTTGAAAGAGCTTAAGTTTCCACCTAAAACTTCTCCATATTGAGTACTCAATTAACAGGAAATAGATTCAATAAAAAAACAGGAAACATAATAAAACATTCTCTTTTTCATGACTTCCTCTTTATCACCATCCATCCCTCATTCAAACACACTTATATAAACAACACTCCATAAAACCAAATAGGGAAAATAATTGTGAGCAACCTGAACTATACGTGTTTTTGGAATTTGCAACCTAAAGTATTTTTTTTGGTAAAATGCAACCTGAACTACATACACAATCACTATTTGCACTCTCGACCACATCTTGACCATACACGTACCCTCTTTTGCTATTGATCGAACGGTCAAAATGTGGTCGATGGTGCAAATAGTGATTGTGTATGTAGTTCAGGTTGCATTTTACCAAAAAAAAATACTTTAAGTTGCAAATCCCAAAAACATGTATAGAGTTCACGTTGCTCACAATTATTTTTATAACCAAATACTTTACAGTGTTAGTTAATTCAAACACACTCTCATACACACAACAATCCAAGAAACCAAATACTTTATACAGACCAAACACTTACAGGTGAAGCGCTTCTACAAACTTGTCGTGCTCCTGCTCGCTCCAGCTCTCTCTTGACTTGGTAATCGTGTACGGCTTCCGGATTTTCTTATTCGTGTCGTCCACACCCGGACCCATATTCCCAACCGGCGCCGTTTGAAGCAGGCTGTTCTCATCTCCGTTCAGTCCCGGGAACTTCATCGGATCCCCGCCCATATGAAACCCGTAAAAATGCGTGAAATCCCGATCTGGAGGTGGGTTTGGGTACACGGACACCATGTATGACGATCGATCAAATCTTGAAAATCCGATCGAATTAAAATTTTTAAACTGAAATGAAACAAAGAAAATAAAAGTGGGAAATTTGATCGCAGTTCAAAGTGTATATTTTTCGAGGTGAATTTTGGCTTCCAGAATTTTCCGGGAGGTTTTCAGATGATCTCGGCCTGGCTTAATTTAGGTGGTGGAGAAGAAGCGATGCAATTAATGGTGGAGGTTTTTATAGGAAGTAAACCGACTTTTTGTGGGGAGGAGAGAGAAAGAGATCTGGACCGCACACGTGGCGAGAGATTGTGTAGGTTCTTGCAATTTGCGTCGAAACGTGTCGACTTGAGGTTGGACTGCCGGGAACTTGTAAAGACTTTTAAGCCTGTTATTTTATTTTTTATTTTTTTAAAATAAACGGAGAAGTTTTTTTTAAAATAAACGGAGAAGCCCAACGCCTAAGGACTAGAAATCAACACACGTCTTCGATAAGCGACTCTGATAAATCATGATGTAATAAGTGTCGAGCCTCATCCGTCGGAGTATCCAACAGTTGAAAACCTCCTGAACTCCGTGCCGTACCTTTAGCCATGCAATCCGCAATAAAATTGGACTCCTGATAGCTATGTAAGACCTACATCGACCATTTGTTCGCAAAATATTTTCACTACCCGCAAGTATATAGTGTAGCTGTAGAAAGCGGCAAACAAGGTCGTATTCCACAGAGACTGTTAAAATAATTAAGTATCAAAATATAGACGATTAAATATTACTTAGACTAACTCGAATTTGAATGGTGATTTTGTTCTAAACTAAAGAATGAACGCAAAAATAAATTCTTAACACTGAATGTTGTAGCACAAATTGTTAATTTTTACCGAGTACCGAATCGAATGATTCGTTCCCTGGGTCGATCTCACAAGGAAGGTTGTTCGGAATTTAGAAAATGTATCGATCACACACAAAAGCAAAATAAAACCTAAACACTCTAATTAGATAAAGATTGGATGAATTATAAGCTACGAAATAAATAACAATGCAAAAATGTAAATCTAACTAAGAATATGAATGAAACGAAAATGGAGAAGCTAGGGAATCGGGGATAATTAATTCAAGTTCTAGCAAAGTCGGGCAATCAATTGTTCGGTTCGAGAATGACACTCTCGCTTAAACGTCTAGCGGTTCGCTCTCAATAACTCTTTGTAACAAGGGGTTGAACATAGACGAACAAGCTCAAGCATACAAAACAGGCCAATGATCCCAGTCCCAATAACTATTCGTAACAAGGGACGAGTCATCGACAAGCTCGTATTTCAGTCTAAAACACATAGATTATTCAATAACGAAATCATCTATCTCATGCGAGCCTATTTCTACGACTTCTTTCCTTTCGGTTCTGAAAGCCGCTAAATCAATTAGAAGGGTATTAATCGACTAATCACATAGAATCAACAAACCCTAAACTCGACTAATCAACATTCAATTGTTACCAATTGCAAGATCGAAATGTCACTTTTTGATTATATCAATCAATCAAGTTCAAATTCATCAATTCCTAATTAGAATAACTCACATAAGCAAGAACAATTTAAGCCCGACAACTGCATTTAAACAAGAACAATCAATCTCCTATCCCTAACACAAAAGATCAGCTATGTATCATGAATTCAACACGATAAATCGATTCTCCTAATTTAATCATTGTTCATGAATTAAACAAAGGAGAAAAGCTTACAATTATTTCAATCCGAGTTCGAATGTTGAAGACGAGATACAAGCTTAATCCCAAAAAAATAAAAATCAAAAGAAGAAATAAAATTGAAGAAGAAGAAGAGAAGCGTAAAGAGAATGGAATTTTCTATCGTCTTTCCTTGGGCTAGGGTTCGTCTCCCAAGGGAGAGAATGCCTCGATCGCTTTCGAAATCTGCTATTTAAAATCTGTCAAGCGCAACCTTCGCGGCCGCGGAAGGGCCCGATGGCCGCGGTGGAGAAGGGTTCCGCGGCCGCGGCTCTTCCCGTGGCCGCGACTTTTTGCTGCAGAAGGCTGAGACTTGGGGCTGCTGTTGTTCGCCGCGGCCGCGACTTCCTCTCCCGCCGCCGCGGCCAAGAAAACTGGGCAGATTCGAATTTAAAGTAGCAGGGTCGCCGCGCCGTGGTGGAAGCTCGCACCGTGAAGGAGATGGTCGCCGCGCCGTGGTGGAGCTTCGCGGCGTGAAGGATGCTGCTGTCACGCTGTGGTGCGGGTCTCGCGCCGTGGAGGAGGTCCTTGCCGCGCGTGATGGAGTCCTGTCGCGCCGTGATGAAAATCTTCGCCGCGGCTGATAAAGGTGGAAAGCTTGCAGCGTGATGGTCTGGGAAAAGCGGTTGTCGGAGGGTCGTGGTGGTACTGTTACGGAGGGGAAAAACGCAGCCGTGAAGGTGGAGGACTTGTGCACGTTCCAGGGCCCGGGCGAGCTTGTGACTAGTTATCCGACCTTGCTTTTCGGTTCGTGTGAGCTCGTTTGGAAACGGAATTTAATTCCGTTTTTTCTTTCTTGTGTATTGCCAACGAGCTACTGTATTTAATGATGTTCACCCGGTCCATTAACCCTGAGAAATAAATCTTCCCGAAGCGTTCGACCTACACACCATAAACAAAGAAAAAACCGGAAAAATATACGGAAAACACATAGAAAACAAAAATAGAACAAAACGCACAATAAAATATAAAAACAAATAAAAACAAACGAAAATATCAAAAACGGGGGAAAAAGAATAAGAGAATAATACGAAAAATGCAACAAAAATGGGACAAACAACTCCCCCACACTTAAATCTTTGTTCGTCCCGAACAAAAAGAAAAGAAAACAAGACACGAACATGGATATTGTTTCAAATAAAAAGCGTCTCAAAATGCCCAACTCAATCGAGTCGAATTCCAACGACCGTACAATCATATGCCTCAAATATTAATGTTGATATCCGAGTTAGCCAGGAATGAGCCGGGGAGACGTTGCCAACCGACTCGAGCCAAAAACCCGGTCTGATGAGAAAGTGCCGAGCTGGATCATGGATTAGAGGGGCGGGAAACCGTCCTGGGAACAGATTCTCAGCCCGACGCCCGTCTCAGACCGGTGAGCTGCCGACCTGGATGGGTGCCGGACATGAAGAAGG
>CACSLK010027831.1:473622-491054 GCA_902706635.1 Striga hermonthica | reverse complement strand
CGCTGCACTGGCGCGCGCTGTCTGGCACGCTGGGCACTGGCCGAGGCGCTGCTGCCGCTGTGTGCGGCAGCGCGGCCACGGTCGACTCCTTGTCGACCGTCCGACGAATTTATCCGACAAAACTGACTCATATTAATATGTTCTGACCTAACATACATAATAAACTGAATTTGACATGAAATGGCTGAACTTGACTTGTTGAATCGAAACCCCCGGCCGTGGTGCACTCGCTATATGCGAGGCCTACGGCCCTCGGACAACCTTCGACCGAACTGAGCAATTCTTCCGACTACCTTATCATGACTGATCACCATATAACTTAACATGAATAAAATGACCTGAAAATACAATTGATGCACGCTGAATATAAAAGGCCGTGGTGGACACCCGTGCGCCACCGACGGCTATGTGCCGCCTCTCGGCCGAACTACCTATTTCCACGGCAACCTCCGAACAACATAACCTGAATATCATTTTAAAACATAACCATACGGACAGAACATGCGGATAACTGAAAGCACAAGTTACGGCCCGTAGTTACCCGAGGCCGCGCGTTAAGCGCTGGCTACGGTCTCGGCCAATTCATCAGCAAAACTTCATTTTGCCTCGACAAAACTGATCATAATGAACATGAAATAATCTAAACTGAATATATAGACAACAACAGGTCGAGAGTTGCCGGGAAAAATCGGAAGTTGTTCGGTTATAATCTTACTTAAGCATATATGACCTTAGGCATGACTTTACTCGAATTACTCGAATATAATCCGAACACTTAGCTTTGAAATAACCTAATCAACATGATTACAAGTTGAAGGAAAGTTTACCTTTCTGATCGAACGACCGAAATCGGAAAATAAGGCTTGATCCTTTGCCTCGCGTACGCCGTGCGCTAAAATACCTTTTTGCCGTGAGAATTAGATGGAAGATTTTTGGAAAATTGCTAACTTTTATTTGCTGTTAAAAGAGAATATATATATGCTGAAGATGACTTAAGAAAAGGGAAAAAATTTTGGTCTAAGGCCCTCTTTTAATACCAAGCCGTGAGGGATGATGAGTGACGCAAGACTATCGTGGCTTCTTCCTAGCCCTTACACTTGCTTAATTCTTATGAGTTTTTTATGACTAATCACCTTAATTACTTGCCACGTATTGCTCAAAATTGAGAAGGAAAATAATTTCCTTAATGAAGAGGAAGCTCACGGCACATCAAAAGGCTACGGCTTTTTAATATAATTTTGAAGAAATTCTCCATAATGCTACGGTTTAGGGCTTAAGGACAATATTGATCACAATTACTTACTAACCTTTATGTTTAACTATTAATTAAACATAATGCTTAATTACCAAAATTATTTCGGACGTAAACGGTACGTCGAAAATAGATTTCGGTAATTCCGACTGAACTTAATTAACTCCGAAAATAATAAACTATAATATTATTATATCGGAACTAATACGTAATTTATACCGATTAAAATATCGGGATATTACAAGTTCCGCGGCCGCGGCTCTTCCCGTGGCCGCGACTTTTTGCTGCAGAAGGCTGAGACTTGGGGCTGTTGTTGTTCGCCGCGGCCGCGACTTCCTCTCCCACGGCCGCGACCAAGAAAACTGGGCAGATTCGAATTTAAAGTAGCAGGGTCGCCGCGCCGTGGTGGAAGCTCGCACCGTGAAGGAGATGGTCGCCGCGCCGTGGTGGAGCTTCGCGGCGTGAAGGATGCTGTTGTCACGCTGTGGTGCGGGTCTCGCGCCGTGGAGGAGGTCCTTGCCGCGCCGTGATGAAAATCTTCGCCGCGGCTGATGAAGGTGGAAAGCTTGTAGCGTGATGGTCTGGGAAAAGCGGTTGTCAGAGGGTCATGGTGGTACTGTTACGGAGGGGAAAAACGCAGCCGTGAAGGTGGAGGACTTGTGTACGTTCCAGGGCCCGGGCGAGCTTGTGACTAGTTATCCGACCTTGCTTTTCGGTTCGTGTGAGCTCATTTGGAAACGGAATTTAATTCCGTTTTTTCTTTCTTGTGTATTGCCAACGAGCTATTGTATTTAATGATGTTCACCCGGTCCATTAACCCTGAGAAATAAATCTTCCCGAAGCGTTCGACCTACACACCATAAACAAAGAAAAAACCGGAAAAATATATGGAAAACACATAGAAAACAAAAATAGAACAAAACGCACAATAAAATATAAAAACAAATAAAAACAAACGAAAATATCAAAAACGGGGGAAAAAGAATAAGAGAATAATAACGAAAAATGCAACAAAAATGGGACAAACACTAAAGAAGGCTTATTCTAAATAAATCAAGTATGAGAAAATAGATTCTAGACTATGCTTTCCTCGGGATTATTCTAGCAAAGTTTTCTTATTCATTCAAAACTTATTTAATTCTACAAATCGTAGGGATAATCGTTAAAGTAATTTACACATTTCTCTCGAACAAGTTAAATAGTAGATATTAATTGTTATCTATCTCCTCTCGGTCTCAAGATGAACAACTAACTCCCATAAGTTCTAAATATTCTAGTTCCCTCGCAAGATTCTATCGATCTCTCGGTCTGTTTAGTCTCTTACATTATGAATTTCCCAATTCTAGCAATCAACTATTTCCTCTCGGTCTCAAGTCAATCACAAATATGCATAAATTCGGG
Organism: Striga hermonthica; assembly: GCA_902706635.1. Taxonomy (NCBI): domain Eukaryota; kingdom Viridiplantae; phylum Streptophyta; class Magnoliopsida; order Lamiales; family Orobanchaceae; genus Striga; species Striga hermonthica. The sequence goes on along the minus strand of CACSLK010027831.1, from coordinate 488,401 downwards.
TCATATATTCACACAATTCATATAAGCACAAGAAATTGATAAACGAAAGGTAAACCGGAATGAATAAATAAAATAACTTCATAAAATAATCCGAGTACTCGCAAATCCTAGAATCTCAAAGAGGTTTAGCCACTAAACATATTCTCAAAACTCAAAATAAACAAATCCATGAGTTCGATGAAGAAGAAAAAGAGAAAAGAAAGAAGAACTATTGTCGCCGTTAGTTCCCGGATCTTCAGTCTTGACTTCCTCGAATCACTCGTGTGTTTCGTTCTTTCTCTAGGCCTCCAACGGTGTCCAAAGTCCCAATTCCGTGTTCTCCAGGTTCCTTATATATTGTAGGGCAAATATGGATCGAAAAAGGGGATAAATCGGTAGGAATCCTATTTCCCGCTGGTCAGTCTGCGCGTCACACGACTCGTGTCACAGGCCACACGAGTCGTGTGACTTTCCTCAAATTTTCTGCCAAATCCCAGACGCACACGACTGGTCACACGACCGGGTCACATGACCCGTGTGAGGTCACACGACCCGTGTCACTAGCCACACGACCAGTGTGAAAATGCCGTAGCGAAAGGTTGATTTTTTTCTCACTCACACGGCCCGTGTCACTTCCCACACGAGTCGTGTGTCCTTTTCAGCACCTGGTTTTTGTCGTTTTTCGTCCCGACTCTATTTTTTAAGCTTTTTCGGGCATATTCCTGCAAAACTTACAACAAAAGAACACCTCTATCATATATTAATAAATATAGCATAATGGTGCACAATTCCTACGATAAACACGGCTAAATATCACACTATATCACTCATAATGCATGAAAATATGATGAATGTCAACTCCCCCAAACTTAAACTCTTGTTCATCCCCGAACAAGAATAAGATAATCAAAACTCAAGCATAATGAGTGATATCAAACTAGAACAACTTCAAGTACTTCAATGCAACCAAGAAAAATTCAAACGATCATAATTATCATGTTTTGACTACTAGTTTGTATCTACCTTGAATCAACGAACTCCTAAATATGAATAATTTAAGTGCCTCACTCACATGTCATCAATAAAAGAGAAGGATACACTCAAGTCAAGTTCAACACCCGGTTAATTATATGTTTGCCAATCATCTAACACCCTACTTCAAACACAACCAATAATCATGAGCTTTAAATCAAAAGGTCTTCTCGGGTTGTAACGTAGGCTATTTGGTCAAGTGTAGGATATATATATATATATATATATATATATATATATATATATGAGATAAGATTTTTAGTACTCTTTTTGCTTTTATGTATTAGGGTATTTTCCAATTCGGCCATATTTTATGAATATTTTATTTTTTTCTTGTTTTGTTTTAGATTTGGTTTATGTTGGTGTGTTGTGATGATGCAATATATGTTTACAACCAGGATTCTTTGTTTTATTTTGTTGTATCCACTGTTTTGGGGGTAGATGAAGGTGTCGAAGTCATCCTCGAGCTTCCGCTGGGACTTTTAGCTGTCGACGTCGACTATAGAGGGGTCGACGGTGCCCCAAGCAGAGCCAGATAGGACGGAGGGTGGGAGGATGTGGACCAGAATGACAGCATTCTCAGGCTGGAGTTAGTGGACGACGACTCACCTTACGGCAAAGGTTGATTCTTCGCTGATGGTGAGGGCGCTGACGACCATTGACGCTGGGTGTTTCGGTGGTGAGAAGGGTGGTCGGAGTGGGAAGGCATGACAGTAAAGAGCAGACCTTCACGGAGGCGAGGGGCGGGAGTTCGGAGTTTGAGGTTGAGGGCGATGACGACTATTGACGTTGGGTGTTTATGGCTTGAAAGTAAAGATGAAAAGGTAAGCTGCAATAACCCATCATTTAGGCATTTTCTCTATAAATCTTCTTGAAAGTTGATGGTTAAAGTTATTAATGGCAGAACCTGTAAAAAATTTGTTGGACTCTTGCATATTCACTGTTCCTGAGGGATATATTTTTAATAATCGATACAGTAAAGATTTACTAGAAGTGATTACTTTAGTTGTGAAATAAAACTCTTAAAAGTGACGTGAATTTATTTCTAATGATGACCATTCTATCATAATTTATACAGGTACCAGTTGAGGATTCTTATTCTAAAACAAAAAATTTACTTTTGGTTCTTGTAGCCAGAACCAAATAAGATAAATAAGATAGCTGCTGAAGGAATCCTCACCAGTTTGCAGGACGCTATAGATGCTCTCAAGCAAGGGGAGGTATGGATTTCTCGTCGATTATGTTATTTTTCACCTGTTACTATCTGAAAAAAAAAAATGATTGATCTACCACAACATTATATAAGAAATAAAATGAATCTACAACTTCTCAGCTATGTTCAAGACAAACTATTTCATGGAAATAATAATTTCGATTGAACTATTTTAGCGGCTGATTGCCATAAAAAACTGGGAAAAAAAGAAAAAAAAAAAACAATATAATATGTCAGAATTAGAAGAGCTTATTTCGAGATTTGTTAGTATTATGAAAACTTAGGCCCTGAATAATCTGAAGTTCTATTTTAAATTTAAGTTTCATCCCATCCAGGAATGCTAAAAGAACAAGTTCATACTAATTGCACCTATTTATTCTATTTCCACGCTCATATAATAGTTAGATTCAATTTTAGCTCGAACCATTTTTTTTTTTGTTTTTTTTTTTTTGTTTTTAGGGCATACAAAAGATAGCCGAGCAATGGGTCTGTCTTCCTAAAGTGATTGAGGAGCTCACCAAGTTTGACTGCAAGAAAGGTGCCATGCCCAAGGAAGAAATTTGTCGCGAAGCCATGGCTTGTAGAAAAATATACGAGCTTGAATTTCTCAATATGGAGCACAATGATATTTTTATTGACAATAAAAGACCAACAAATCGAAAGATTAAAAAATGTATTGAGAAATCAACATTGTTAGGGGCGACACTTCTTATGACAGTGATGCAACTATAGAGATGACTGAGGAGGTTGTATTTAGTGTCTCTACAGATACCTTGCTTGTTCAAGGTGCCAGTAGTGAGAAGGTTATGGAAAAATTACGGTTGATTTGAGTGTCCACAATTAGCTAAAAAGCCGTCAATATCCCATTGGACGAGTACCCGTTGAGGAAGTATGACCAGAGACCGATCATGGGCTCGTCATACCCACCTCCGGAGCACCTATCGAATAGTGGGCAGAGAGGTATTTTTGCTTAATTGATCAGCCTTTTCGTAATAATACATCATAGTTATTACCATTATCTTAAATGATTTTGTTTTTCCTAAATTTCAGTACTTGAGAGCATATTTTTCAAGATACGGTAGAGGATGAGACGGTGGTGCAAGAAAAAAGATCTAACGTCTGCTGCTGTGGGCCAGGTTTATGGTTTAACATTTGTTGATGTTGGGTTTTTTCATTCATTTGCGTAGTAGAGCAATGTGGAAGTATTTGTTGAATTATGATGTTGTTGTTTTATGCATTTTGGATTGTTGCAGCTGAAAAGGAAGCACTTGAAGCATTTGGAGAAGTATTGGAAGTTTCAAGAGACTAAGAACAAGTTCTGCAGCTGCACCGCGTTTCTACAGGAAAAATACGATGTGATTGAGAAAAAAAATAGAGTTCCCAAAAAAGGTAAATATTGCATTCTGCATCATTTATTTCCAGATTTCTTCATGTCATTGCTTATTCTTATTATTGCATGGTGAATAAGTAAGAATAGTTAACACTTCATCCTAAAAAGTCAGTATTTTCTTTGTTATTTTTGTTGTTTTTGTGTGGATGTGTATTCTGTAAATGGTCACTGGACCATGAACCTAAATTAATTCTTTAATGTATTTTCCTTCGACAGCGTTGGAGGAACTCAAATTGAAATTTAATATATGGAATGATCGAAAAGAAATAGAGTCTGTTTGTCGTGCTGATCTTGAGGATGAATAGTCTGCTCTAAAGAAAGCGTACAATCGCTGAAGCAAAGTCATAATTCTGCTCCTCTACATGCAGCTAAAAAGACTCAAGAATGTTTTTAATTCAGCTGATAAAGAGATTAAGCAACTGAAGAAACTTTTAGAGAAAGAGAGGGAAAGAATATCTTTGGAGAAAAAAAGAAAGTTGAGTTGGAGAAAAAGAAAAAAGTTGATGAGGCTTTGAAGAAGCTGGAGGAGGGGAGAAAGAAAGCTAATGAAGCACAAAAAGTGGCTACCGGAGAAATGAAAAAGGCTGAGAAAAATAGACCCCTGTTTAGGAGATCTCAAATTTTCAATCATCTCCTCAGTATACATGATTCAGAGGATGAAGATGAAGACTTGGAAGGATAAGAAGTACGAGAAGAAGAAGAAGAGGTAATTTTGCCGCATCCGAACAAAGAGCACGGAAGCCAGTCCTCCACCGACACAGCAAAATAGGATCGACATCGATTCAACAGAGACACCGTTTCAATAGAAACAACAACAACAAACTCCAACGATGAAGAGCGCGGCTTCTTCTCAGACTCGCTATAGGTAAATTCCTACTCTATAAGGTAATCAAAACTTAGCACACAAGTGGTATGTCCTTTTTTCTCCTTTTTTAAGTTTGCTTTGTTTTTTTAAGCAGAATAATATCTTCTACTGCGACTCATTACAAAATTTATATTTAGGTTTTGATTCATATAATTTGATAAAAAAAATATTTGTGTTTCAGGTGAACGAGGTTGCCCCAGCAAGAAGCCCAAGTTCTCAAAGGTCCATAAAAACTTTATTTTCTCCCCCAAACTTAAATTGTTGTTTGCTGTTAGCAGCTTGTGATTTTATTGATTGATTTATATACATTCTGTGTTGTCTATAGTGTCTGGTAGTTTGTATGCTCTGTATGCTAGAAATTCAATTTTTAGAATTGGGACTCCATGTATGTTATTCATGGATTAATTGTTTAGATTTGTTTCTAATATTTATACAGTCGAGGGTCGATAGACATGGACATACCTTATATTGATTTTGTTTAAATATACATGTTTTAAGATTTTGCACTTTTGAGTTTCACTCCTGATGTATGAGTTACGATGCGTTTAAATCCATGTGTGTGCCCCTGCATTCCCAAACTGAAACTGTTGCTTAAAGTTAGCTGCTTATGATTTTGACTATTGATTCCTATACATTCTGTGTTTTCTGGTAATATTCTATGCTAGAAATTGAATTGTAGATTTGGAACTCTATGTACGTTGTGGTGGACCACCACTGAACACCACGTAATCAACATATAATGAATCTGCTTTGTTGTTTTATGTTGTTTTTCTGTTATGTTTGTAATTTGATACTTGAACACCAAGTATCCAGAGTTGCACGTAAATCGAATAGACAGACAATAATGAAGATTCAAACAATTTGCAGAAGCAGTTTTCACTAAAAATTGTACCTTCAAGAGAGCGTCCCACTCTCCCTTCAGATCTCTTTCATTAATGTGAACAACTCATACATCATCCAAGGATTGACAGTAGAGACTCCCTCTACACTCTACTTGAATAATGATTCACACAACTACTTATCCGACCACAACGCCCTTGTGGACTTTTCTAGTTCGAATCCCTCAAACTAAATCAGAATGAACCTCTGAACATTCTGTTACAAAAACTTATGTATTCTGCTTATCACTCAAGAAAAGAAAAATATGAAACTCAAAAATCCCAAATCAAAAGTCATTCTCAACCCTGGTCTCGTCCCCCTTTTATCTTCAGCATCCTTTGGAAAGTCTTTTCACCCAAGACAAATGAGCATAAGGAATGTAACTCTCTCGATATTATGGAAGGTGAATCTTGCGATCTTCTTCATCATCGATTATGGAAGGTGAATCTCCCCCTTAATCTTGTCGACCTGCAAAGATAATAATACAAATAATCAGTCAATTTGACTTAAATAAACAACAGTACTTATTTACACCAAAAATAAACTTCCCTTAAATACTCTCGTAAATTCTGGACCCTGTGATCATCAGAAGGTTCATCGATTTACTGCCAATTTTTTAGTACTTACAATCTCCCCCTTTGGCAGATAAATCGAAAACCATGAACCTGCAAAGACGAAACAAAAACAGATACTGCAGAATACACAACTTCCTAAGAATACTAATATCACACTTGTGTTGTTCTTAGGAACAACTTCAAGTACCTGAATAACAGCACATTAGTTCACAAAATATCCCACAAAGGTTCATCAAACGCAAGATAATAAGACATAAAGTAAGGAGTTCAAACAAGCACACAAAACAGAGTTTTTAATAAATATCCAGCTGAAGAATGGCTAAGCAGACTCTTCCTCTTCAGATTCCTCCCCTGAACCTTCTTTTGTGCCATCCTCAGTCTCTTCCTCTAAGCCTGCTTCTTCTTCCTCATCAGACCCACCTTCTTCTTCTTTCTCTTCTTCATCAGAACCTTCATCTACTTCCACCACCTTCTTCTTTCCCTTTTACTTGGAAGCAATGACCTTCTCGTTCCCTTTTTGAGTAGCAGCAGCAACAACCACCTTTTTCTTCTTTCTTTCAGCACCCACTGTTTTTGTCTCCCCCTTAGCAAGAGCTTTCTTCTTTGCAGCAACCGCAGCAACACCCTTCTTTTTCTTTCTCTTTTTCGATTAGAGACCGAAGGGGTACGAGACTTGAAGGCACCCAGAACCTCTTTGTAGTACCTTTGTTGATCAGCCAATTTCTTTTCAAGTCCCGCGAAAACTGCCACTTGCTGATTTAAAAAGCCGCGAAGCTATGAAGGTATATCGGTGGCCTTAACAAAAGAAGGACGAGGAGGAGCAACCTTAACATCGGCAAGGGCAAGAGGTTTGTTAACAGGTGCATAATTATCACCAAGTCGAGGATCCATTTTCACACTAGTCTCGAAGAGAATAGCACATTTGGTAGATGGGTACAACATCAACTTATGAGGCTTCGAGATTTCCGCAAAGCCCACAACAACATCAAAGATCACAGAACCATCATCAAATGGAATACCATTCAGAATACGATGATAACACGAGCTTGCGTAGGGGTGACAAACTGCTTTTGAGTGGTAGGAGTCCAATTTGACGCTTCTATCTTCTGCAGAGCATTGGCAGGCAGAGTTAGACTCTTCACAATGATTCCCAGAGCAAGCCATTTGGTTAGTTGTCCACCGGTAAAGATGCGAGTAACTTCATCAAGATCATCAGTCAGAGATCCAAGAGAGGAACCTTCAGCTAAACCAAGTACAGAGTTCACCACAGACGGAGAGAAATCAACCACACTATTTCGCACAAACACTTTCTGAAACTTCTTTGAGGACGGATCAACGACAGAGGTAGTCAAATTTGAATAAAATTCACCAACAAGCCGGGGACAATACTTCCCAACATACGTGACTGAGCCCTCAAGACCCACTTTCTTAAGTAGTTCAAGCAACCCAAGTTGTTCAAAATGTTCGCTATCAATCGTCCGCTCAGGACGAAACTTCATTAGAGAAAAGATGGTTGAAAAACGTGTTTCAGCCAAAGAAGAATAAAATTGATGGGAGAAAGCATTACCAACAGTCTCGGCGATTTTGTGTGAGAAGGAGTACCACATGAACGACCTTTTTCGCCTTTTTTATTTTTGGTGCAGCAGTCTCGGCGACCTTCTTGCGCTTCTTTGGAGATTTGACGACAGAGGGAGAAACTTTTTCTCTTTTTTCACTGGGGTTGGCAACCTCTGGTTGAGAAACCTTCGTTGTTGAGGATTTTTATGGCTTGGAGAAACCTTTGTTGAGGATTTAACAGGAGGTTGAATGTCCTCGGTTGCGATGGTTGAGGGATTTGGATCTGTTGGACTTTCGGAACTTTGGCTTTGACGAGTTGAGCGCCGAGATGGAGGCGGAACATTTTTCTTCGGCTTTCCTGTACCTTGCTTGGATTTAGTCATGGTTGTGAATTAGGGTTACACTTTGAGAAGGAAGGTTAGAGCAGTTGGAAAAGATAACAAAAATAAAAGATTGAAAATAGATATAAGAGAGATGCAAAACGTGGTATGATTGATATAGGAAACCGAAATTTTAGTTACCAAGGTAGGTTTGAAGACGATTTGGCTCTGCAGATTTGAAATTCAAAATTTAACCAACAATTAGTGCAAACTATTAAAAATCGTTCCCTCCAAAACGAAAAAGATTAGTTACCAAGTTTTGCAACAAGGTTACGATATATATACCGCATGAAGTTTCAGACAAGAATATTATCAAATCACGTACCAAAAATAATTTTAGGCTCAAGATCGAAATAATATATGTCATGAGAGAAACTGGATGCACATGCCTAAATAAGATATTTAACAATTTTCTTTTCACGTAATATTAAAAAAATCCGATAAATTGATTGACCCACAAATCTTCCCAAATCAATTTGAGACGAGCTCGACACTAACAAGATGATGAGAAAAAATAAATTCTCTCCGTGCACAACTCAGCCCTTATTGCTCCCACTTTTATACAACACGAGATTAATATAAGTTCGTTCGTCACTTTCTCTTAGCAAAAAACGAAATTTTCGTTCGCAATTCAGCCCCAATACTTATGATGAACTTACTCCGTCCTATGAACTTCCACACCAATTCACTTACTAACATCAACTATACGCCAATGTCAAACCCATTACTTGAGGTGTGAATCATCCCGCAAATAGTTTTAATTTTTTAACAAGCTGAGAAGATATCAGGATGACCAGCCTTATTTAACCAGAGAACATTCATTCTTAGAATGTTTACCTGTAGCTATCACACCTCGATTATTATTAAGCACGTAACTCGTTTCACAGGTGATAAAAAAAGCACCTCATGTGATAGTTGACCGATGCCTATTTTCACGAGAGCAGCTCTTACAAGTATATTAAAATGGTAATCATGACGAGCTCTTACAAACTGACCAGTTAGAATTCATAGATCACCAATCAACAAACTCAACAATAAACGATCAGAGAGGAATTCCAGGGATGAACCTACATACTAATGCCTAAAATGCAGAAAAGATCATATATGCAATAGACACGATATACATATATATTTATAGAAATGCAACTGACACAATGCACATAAATTATATAACACACATTCATAAAGATTTTCTCAAGGGCAAAAATCGTTTCGAGTCAAGGGCTTTAGTAAAGATATCAGCAAGTTGATCATCTGTAGGTACATGATCCAACACAATAATCCTATCTTCTACCAAATTACGAATAAAATGATAACGAATCTCAATATGCTTGGTAAGAGAGTGTTGGACAGGATTTTTTGGAATATTTATTGCACTAGTGTTGTCACAGAAAAGTTGAGCCGAATGTACGTTCATACCATACTCAGATAAAATTTGTTTCATCCATACCAACTGTGAGCAGCAGCTTCCAGCGGCAATGTACTCGGCTTCAGCAGTAGAAAGGGAGATGCAGTTTTGTTTCTTGCAGAACCAAGATACCAAGTTTGATCCTATATAAAAACACCCACCAGATGTGCTTTTTCGATCATCAAGATTTCCAGCCCAGTCAGCGTCACAATAACCTGCAAGATATAAGTTTGTATCATAGAGTAGAATAGACCATACTCAGTTGTACCTCCAATGTACTTTATGATATGCTTGACTGCTTTCATATGTGATTCCTTGGGGGCAGCCTGATACCTAGCACATAATCCAACACTAAAGCAAATGTCAGGTCTACTATCAGTGAGGTATAAACGACTACCAATCATACTTTTGTACAGAGTTTGATCAACAGATGTACCTTCATCATCTTTGGACACTTTTACATGAGTGCCCATGGGATTTTGAGGACATTTAGAATTTTCAAGACCAACTTTTTAACAAGGTTTTTTGCATACTTACCCTGATGCAAGAAAATACCATCTTTACCTTGCTTTACCTGAAGTCCAAGAAAGTACGAAAGTTCACCGACGAGACTCATCTCGAATTCAGACGACATAAGTTTAACAAAGTGATTGACCAGCTTCTTGGATGTTGATCCAAAGATGATGTCGTCGACATATATTTGAACAACCAATAGGCACTCACTCGTTCGAAGAGCAAAGAATGTCTGATCTACTCCTCCTCTCTTGAATCCCTTTTCCAGAAGGTACATGGTAAGGCGTTCATACCCTGAACGAGGTGCTTGCTTCAATCCGTACAGTGCTTTCTTAAGTCTGTAGACATGATTCGGATTCTGGGGATCTTTGAACCCTTCGGGCTGCTTAACGTATGCCTCTTCATGCAATATCCCGTTCAGAAAGGTATACTTTACGTCCATCTGATAAAAAATGAACTTCATTAGACAAGCAATAGATAGAAATATGCGTACAGATTCAAGTCTAGCAACGGGGGCAAAGGTTTCATCAAAATCAATCCCTTGAGTCTGAGTGTAGCCTTGAGCAACTAGTCTCGCCTTGTTACGTGTCACATTCCCGAACTCATCAGTTTTATTCTTGAAGATCCACTTGGTTCCGATAACATTTCCTGATGAAGGTTCAGGGACTAACTCTCAGACATCGTTTCTAGTGAATTGCTTCAGTTCCTCCTGCATGGCTAAGATCCAACACTCGTCTTTCAAGGCTTCTTTAGCATTCTTGGGGTTCAATCAATTAGGTGTAATAGTCATAATGAGAAACCCCTATAAGTTCTTTGACAGACGTCTTTGAGTTTCTGGTTACTCTCTCGTGTATGTCACCAATGACTTGATCGGATGGATGGTCTTTCTGAACCCTTAAGGGAGGATCACGCCTAGGTAGCACAGAACCCTCTTGAGTAGCAGGGACTATGTAGTCAGTTGGTGTTTCACCATCCCCAACTGAAGGTTCAGCTATCTCTTTTTCCGTAGAACTCCTAACGCCATGAGTATCCTGCAATGCCTTAATAGTTTCAAACTGATTAAAAGATACAGAAGAACTAACTTGAGATTTTTTTTCATCAAAGATTACATTTATGGACTCAATTACAGTAGAGGTACTTGTGTTGTCAACACGATACGCTCGACTATTGTTAGAGTAACCAAGAAAGAATCCAATATCCGATTTTGCATCGAACTTCCCAAGTTGTACACGATCATTATAGATAAAACATTTACAACCAAAAATATGCAAGTGACTGAGGTTAGGACTCTTACCTTTCCAGAGTTCATACGAAGTCAGACCAAAACCTCGATGAAGGTACACTCAATTCACGAGGTAGCAAGCTGTATTGACAGCCTCAGCCCACCATCTAGAAGAGATGTTTTTGGAGTTCAACATGACTCTGGCCGTTTCTTGGAGAGTACAATTCTTCCTTTCAACAACTCCATTTTGCTGTGGAGTTTTAGGAGCTGAGAACTCGTGACTAATACCCAGAGAATCACAAAGTTCCGCAAACTCAGAATTTTCAAATTCTCTTCCGTGATCACTTCGAATACTTATTATGGAAAAGCCTTTTTCGGTTTGAACCTTCAAACAAAGTGACTTAAAGGCAGAGAAAGTGTCAGACTTTTCACGCAAAAAATCAACCCAAGTATATCGTGAGAAATCATCAACGCACAAAAAAATATACTTTTTACCGTGATAGCTTTCTGAATAGGACCCATGAGATCCATGTGAAGAAGCTCTAGGATCTGTTTAGAAGCAATATGGTTCAGTGACTTGTGGGATGTCCTCGTTTGCTTACCTAGTTGACACGGTTCGCAAATTGGCTGGTCCTTCATAGCAATCTTTGGAACACCCCTGACTACACCTGCATTGGTCAATTTGACAAGGTGAGAGTAACCAATATGCCCTAAGCGTTGATGCCAGATTTCAGGTTCACTCACATTTGAGAAAAGGCATTTTTCATTAAAATCAACAAGATAACAGTTATCCGATGAACGAGAACCTGTAAGCACACAAGAACCTTCACTATCTTTCACATAACACTTATCACATGAGAAACTGACACTAAGACCTTGATCACAGAGTTGACTCACACTCAAAAGAATTGCCTTTAGTTCATCAACAAGTAACACATCAGTTAATTTAGTTATTCCCCCCAAATTTAAACAGTCTGTTCCAATAACCTTATTGCTCACACCGTCACCGAACGTGACTTCCCCATTTGAATCGGACTGAATGTTTATCAAGTAAGAAGGTTCCACAGTCATGTATCTAGAGCAGCCGCTGTCCAGATACCATTTACCTTTCAAGGAAGTCCTGAGAGAGAGAACAGAAGCAAAACAGTTGAAGGATTTCTTAGCAACCCACACTTGATGAGTTTTGGAACGGTTATTTGGGAGGGTTCTGGCATGAACCTTCACTGGAATGCCAGACTGATTCCAACCCCTAACATTACCTGTACAAAGATCATGCTGCATTTTATAACATTTGGGTCTTATGTGACCAGTTACACCATAGTAATGACAGATAGGAACAAAGTTATAGTGAGCTTTATTAACAGATTTCTGCATAGGAGAAGGAACCTTCAAGGGAGATTTTGGAGATAGAGGTTTACTTACAGTGATTTTTACAAACCTGTCAAACGCGTTTCTAGAAGGTCTCCCATGCAGGTTCACACCTCCAATTCCAAGTTTGTCCCCAAATCTAAGGCCAGCACGTTGTGTACTTGAAGTCCCGGTTGAAGATTCTGGATGATCCTATTTTCCCGTGTACCCTATTCTAGTAAGATCACCATGTTGTTTCCCCAAGGAGAGAAGTTCATTCAAATCTGCTTTACCCTTGTTCAGTTTTCGAACGACTTTTGCAGTCCGGTTCAACTCAGCAGAATTTGCCTTCAGTTTGCTTTCCATGCTAGCATGTTCGTTCATCAGCCGATCAGCTTCATTTTTCAGTAGCACCATTTTCTGGTTCCGCTCCGCAAGAAGTTTCTGAGTAGAGAATAATTCGAACCTCAAGCATTCAATGGTCTGAGCCTTCTCTAGTCCGTCTTGTTTAGCAAGTTTGACACTGCTCTCAAGGATGCAGGTTCGAGCCTTTGAAGTGTCCAGTTCACACTCTTTAGTAGCAGTGGATGCGGATGCTTGTTAGTTCAGCACTCTGTTTGCTCTTGAAAGTCTAAACACTTCATTTTGAAGCTTCTGTAGAGCTTCGGATGCTTGAGCACACTTTTCCATAGCAACAAATGAATTGGATCTACACACACATGTTGATCTGCTTCATCTTCTGATGCTTCAGTTTCTTTTAAGCTTTCTTCAAACTTGGTCGGAGCATGAGAGGTGGTGAGACACATGAACTTCTTGGCTGAGGTATGAATGTTGTTAGTATTTTTACCGGAGTAGAATCAAAAGATTCGTTCCCCGGGTCGTATCGCAAGGAAGGTTAGCCGGACTATTAAGCACGTTTACTCAACACAATTAAAAAAAATCAAATTCCTAAACATTCTAAACCAAATAGTTGGATGGGTTTTTAGTTATCAGCTACTGCAAATAATTAAACAAAGCAGAGAAAATAGTAAGCAAGGACGAAGAACAATTATGATAAAAGCGCTAGGGTATCGGGGATTTCGCTTCCGGTTCTCAATACATTTAGCAGACAATGAATTACTCGGCTAAAGGACTCAATAAACTAACTCATCCAGAGACTCATTCTCAATATCTCACGAAACAAGAGAATAAACATAAATAAATCAATCTCGAATCAATTAGCACTTAGGCAATACGTCGCCGAACAAGCCTATTCTTAACGAGCCTAGATCGAACAAGTTATCCCCTTCCGGTTTCTAAATTGATTAATTAGATTAAGATGGAGATCAAGCATCCAAACCCTAGGTTAAGCACAACTCGAAAAGATGAGCAATTACCAAGCATTTAAACGAAATCGAACCGGACCGATAATCCCCTACCCCTAGCTAGTGAATTTAGCTACTCATCATGCATTCAACATCAACATATTCAATAATCAAAGCCATCTCAATCGAAAGAAAAACGAAAGTAAAGCTTACGATTAATGAATCCAATGTCGAGAACAATAGAAAAACCAAATCCAAGAGTCAAATCTCTATGTTTCCACCCTCAAGATTGATCCCCAAGACAAGAAAGTGAAAAATATGAGTTCTGGAACTTTTTTCGTACGAGAAAGATCAAAACCTAACATAGAACGTAATGAAAAACGATCCAAAAATCTGACTTTAAAAATCTGAAAATCGCGGCCTTCGCGGCCCGCGGAGGATCTCGCGGCCCGCGGCGAAGGAACTTCCGCGGCCGCGACCAAGTCCGAGGCCGCGGGAAAGATTGGCCTGAAGTGCTGTTTCTGGTGGCATTTTGTTCGCCGCGGGCCGCGGTGAAGGAATGTCGTGGGCCGCGGCGAGTAAAACTGGGCGCTGGGGAGTTTTGTTCACCGCGGTCGCGGAAACATTGTCGCGGGCCGCGGTGAAGGATTTCGGCGACCCGACTGTGATTTTCGGCTCGTATCCACGCATCTGGACCCGGAATTGGATTCCGTCTTTTCCCACTCGACCCCAACTCATCCATCCATGTAGTAGTCCACGCATGGTCATTCCTCGAGCGATTCATCCTGCACACCACCAACAAGAAACGAACGGAAAAACCGGAGAAAAGAAACAAAAAGACCAGGAGTTGTTCTGGACGTCGGGGATGTGCACGAGAATGGGAAGGATCACACCATCCTTCTCGGGAGACCTTTCATGGCGACGACTAATACCCTCATTGATGTGAAGAATGGCACTCTAAATATGACGGTTCTGGGGGAGTCGGTGTCTATTTCTGTTCGAGGAGCCATGTCTTCATCTTCGGTAAATTTCATAGAAGAATGTGCTTTTATTGATATTTCTGACCCTTTTGTGGATAAGATGGTATGTCAGGAGTTCGAAGACGGATTGTTGCC
>CACSLK010027831.1:442553-459568 GCA_902706635.1 Striga hermonthica | reverse complement strand
AACAACAACAACAACAACAACAACAACAACAACAACAACAACAACAACAACAACAACAACAACAACAACAACAACAACAACAACAACAACAACAACAACAACAACGGTTGAGAAGGATTCAGCCTCGAATCCGACCCGTTCTCGTTGGAGTCATCCCCATGACAAGAATACCCCCGACATTTTCCTCGATCGAACACGAATGTTGAAGGTCTTCCAACAACCTCGAACGTAAACAAAATCTCGGTCAAGGACTTAACTGCTTCGGAGGCACATGTATAAGCCACCATACACAAAGCCCACCAGTTATCGGGCATCAGATTCAGCTTCGAAAAACCATCTTTGGCCAAAATACCCAAAAAATCGGGTGTTCATGATGGCTTCCCAGTCGAAGACTTAATCGTTGCAACATCCCATACGGGACCCATATTACTGCAAAAATATGTTGTCGTCATCGGTGACTCCTCAGAAAATGGGCGTACCATCGTAAATTGGCCCGTTAACGTGATTCTCGTCGAAGTCAAGAATATCAGCGCGAAACGGGCTCACCCATTGACCAAATTCGCGGCCAAAATCCCTCTACACAAGCCCAAAATTCGTAGCTACTTCACAGGCCCAAAAAGAAGGAAAATTTCCATTCATTCCTTGGTCACAATAAATAGAAATGGGCCGCCCTTGCGCAGGCCCAAAATTGGAAAGAAAAATCTCGAGCTCTTGTTTGCGTCTCTGCCCATCGAATTGTCGCTGCACATCGAGGTGTCTCTTCACATCGCCCAAAACACGATACCCTCCAACTCTCCAATTCCGCTGCACCTCTGCAACTCCGGCGTCGGTCCCTCGCTGGTCGCGCCCAAGGACATCAGGCCATCCCGCAGCGGTGCGTCGCCCGTCAAACGCCCAGGACGCTGCAAGACCTCCTTCTAGCCGATGAAGTTCTCGTGGCCTGAATCTACCTAGGGTTTGGAGGTCCGACCAGGCAGCGCGACCATGGTAGTAGCCGGCGTCCTCAGCGACGCGGCATCTATCTCGGCCCCAGCCCGCCTCAGCATGCCGGAATATTCTCACGGGTAAGTGAAACTCGTCCAAAACAGGCGCCTCCATTCACTATCGGTATGCGCCGCCGTCGTCGGCAGCCTCGCACCCGTCATCCCAGTGGCGGCGCGGCCGATTGGACCCCTTGAAGCCTCAAGAATTTAGCCAGAAATTGTCGTCTAGGTTGAGCGATTGTGTGAAAATTTGTAGTCAAAACCCTCCTCAGGCCGCTGTCGGCTGTGAAAATCGGACTGCTCATAGGGTTTCCTTGTCGTCGCGCTCGCCACCATGTCCGAAACAATCTCCAGCCCGCAGCCGCTCGCGAATTCAGGACTGACCGAGGGTGTCGGCTACTTGCCATGGTGGTCGCTCTGTAAACAGGTTAGCCGACCCGGTAGGGTCGTCAACGCCGTTGTCGTTAAGAGGTGGATGGGATCGCTGTCGGGGCGCCCCGACATGGTTGCTTCCCCCACGACCGCCTCTGTATCCCCCGCGATAGTCACGGCCTCCATCACGGTCCGTCTGCCATTCTGTAACAACCACGTTGTTCAGCATCAAACACAAATCCTCAATCCCCGTCGAAAGATCGGCAAACAAATTCGTGAAACGCACGTCCAACTCTTGAAATCGGTAGTCAATCTGTTGAAACCGATCGTTGAAGGTGGTATCACGTTGTTGGTTGCAACATCTTCTCGTCCCGGCGACATCGCGAATCGTACTGACTGCTGATACCAACTGATGTAGGGAAAGCGTACGAATGGAAAAGATAAAAGAGATACTATCTCTCGATAAACCACACAAGAACAGATTGTTTATTTCTCAATCAACTCAATAAGATAATATAATAATAAAAATAATAATAATAATAATAATAATAACAACAACTATTATTCTGCACCAGAAGTTTTCCACCATTTCATAACGATCAACCAACTGCACATACCACTGTCACAAAATAATAAACAAACTACAAAACGTAGCAAAGTTAATAAAGAAAACTGTACAAATTTCGTCGACAACATTCTAAAATATTTCAAACATGATAATTTAAATATTCGTTAATCTTATCATCCATTGAACGTTGGATGTCGCCTGGTTGTGCGTGCACAACCGGTAGATAACCAGTGGCTTCATATAATGCCCAATAAGTTAGTACAAGTACAAAATCCTTGTACGGCATAATACTAGTTAAGAATTTTTACTTAGATTTTTGAAAAATGACAAAAGACGTATTTGTTTTAAACTTCAAGTACATCTTTCAGAAATTATATTAATATTTTTATTTAAAATTAGATTCGTAGTAACTTGTACGACTTACTCGTCTTATATATAATTATTTTATTTATGAATTTATAACTGATAAATAATTTCAATTTTTCTATTAATATTAATAGATAATTTAAATTTTACTACGAAGATACATATATTTAGCTATTTTGCATACAATATAGATGTGAAACCGAAACTTTTGATATATTATATATGAAAAACTATTAACAAGTACAAAAGTTATCAACTTTTAAAATATATTTATAATTTTAGTTAAATCTACATAGACTAATAAAAATATAGGATTAAGAAGCAACAAAATTCTACATAAGATTATGAATTTGACACGTAGAATTAGGATTATGAAGTATCAGAATTTGACACATAAAATTAAAAACACCAGAAGTTAGACATATAAATTCAGGAAACTATGCTTTAAGTTACGAAATTGAGATATAGGATTACAAAGTATCAAAACTCAACACATAAGATTACAATGCACAAAAAGTTTGACAAATAAGTTTGAAAAACTATGCAAACCCAAAGCTGAAGGCGGGCTGGGGATGAAAGATCTTCGGCGCATGAACAGTGCTCTGATAATGAAGCTCGGGTGGGGACTGCTGACTAAACCGAACGCTTTGTGGGCCAGAGTTCTCAAGGCGAAGTACCGAGTGGATTTTTCGAATGGACTGGCGGATATGCAATGGCGAACAGGCTCGACCTTATTCCGTTCAATTTGCAAAGTGTGGCCTGATGTGATACGTGGGGTTCGCTCGCGTGTCGGGGATGGGTTGACGACTAAGTTCTGGACTGACCCATGGCTTCGCAATACGGGGCCGTTAATCGCGCACCTTCTTCTCAACTCGCCGAGTGTGAATATCTCGGCGACGGTGGCCGACCTCGTGGATGAATATGGCAGGTGGAACTGGGACGGCCTCCATGGCACTCTACCCGCCACAGTGATTCTCCGACTGGTCGACACGCTTCCCCCGCGCGTGGAGAATGGGGAAGATCGCATCGTGTGGGGCTTCTCGGAGGACGGCAACTTTTCTACGATTACTGCATATAACTCGTTAGCTCCTCCGGCGGTGAGGTCCGACCAACTGCTGTGGCAGTTAATTTGGAAAACTCCAGCTCCGCAGCGGGCCCGCCAATTACTGTGGCTTGTGGCTAGTGGTCGCTTACTTACTAATATGGAGCGTGTTCGCCGGCACCTTGCGTTTGAGGATAGCTGCGAATTTTGTGGGGTGAGCAAATCGATTCTTCACGTCCTGCGAGACTGCCCTTACATCAAGCCAGTGTGGCATCGGCTACTCCCAATAGATGGTACGATTGATTTCTTCCAGCAGCCCCTCCTGCCATGGCTGCGTTCGAACCTCGCCACTCGACGGATAGGTGAGACTCGTAACTGGAATAGTATATTTTTTATTATGGTGTGGCGTGCTTGGAAATGGCGTAATGAGAGAATTTTTAACCATCGTACACTTAGCGGTGAGGCCAGACGGATGGACGTCGTGAAATTAGTTGATAATTATGCCCGGGCTGAAGCAGCGTATGTGAAGGTAGGGGCCGCGCTTTATGTCACGCGTATGATCCATTGGGCCCCTCCAGACCCGGGATGGATTAAAGTGAACACTGATGGCGCATGCGATACTCACGGGCTTGAGTAGTGCAGGTGGCTTGATTCGTAATGACTTGGGTGTATGGCTTGAGGGTTTTCTTATGAATATTGGGACATGCTTCATCACGAATGCTGAACTATGGGGTCTCTTTCAGGGGCTTCAACTAGCGTGGGAAAAGGGCTATCGTCAAGTCATAGTCGAGGTCGATAGTCAGTGCGTGTCGCGGATGGTGATCTCTTCAGAGGATGTGTGTGGCGAGAATGCCACCTTGGTGAAGGCCGTGCGTAGTTTACTACAGCGTGAGTGGAACGTTAAGGTCGTGCATGTTCATAGGGAGACAAACTTTGCAGCGGATCATTTAGCGAGCTTGGCGGCTTCTTGCCCGGTTGGATTGCAGAGGTTGTCTTCCCCGCCTCTAGGTCTTAGCACATGGCTTGACCATGACATTATTGGGGTCTCGTACCCCCGTCGAATTCTAGTATAACTCAGGCCTTTGGCCTCCTTCTTTGTACCGAAGAAAAAAAAATATAGGAAGGATAGTTTGGTTAAATTATTTTTCTTTTTTTATATTTATTCGAAGGGTTTATTTCCTTAAAAGTAAAAGCAAAATGTTTATTGCACCCTGTTCATGGTTGATATTCTTCCTCCGGCCCCTCGAGCTTCTGGTGGAGAATTGAGCCCCGTTCATGGTCAATTTGGCAAAAAAAATTAAGGAAGTGTAGTCAACAAAAAAATCCAGGAAATAACGGGGATTATAAACAAAGAAGAAGGAATTTGGCAGACGAAAAAATATTCGAAATATGACAAAAATAAGAGAAGACATACATCCTAGGGCAAGAAATTTTGGGGAAAAAACGTGATAAAATTCTGTTTCTTTGTTGGCCGAATAATCGGGAAAAGCTACTGACACGTCAATGACACCACATCATGGAGTAAATTTATGGGGGCGGCAGCGGTACTGAATTAGAAAAATACTATAAGTACATAATAAATGTACATAGAGATGTACATAAGATTCACATGGAGTGGAGTCCACTTGATTTTTTTATTGGGTGGGTCACACTCAATGTGAGTGTTATGTACACCCTAAGTACAATATTATGTACCTATAGCATTACTCATTGAATTATAAAATACATGATGGTTGATCTTTGATGCTGGTGCTTCTTTTTTGAGTTACACTGTAACTTATAGTGATGAATTTTATCAAATTAAGATAAACCTACAATTCATTTATTGGAAAGAAAAGAAAACAACATGCAACCCATATGATCGGATAAGCGTACGAAAATGAAAGAAAACGACACCTTTTGCAACGACGCATGGCTCGAAATTCAACATGCCAATGTTCTAAGATTCAGAGGGATGCTTAGTGGGGAGTTTCTAAAAAAATCAAATATGCAATCACAATAACCTGAATTTGCATTTTGCAATTACCTAAAAAATGTGAAGATATCACAAACCTCATACAATCCTAGCACTAACCGACTAATCGAGCCAACGGGTAACACCATCTTCATCAACAGCAGCAACAACTTCAATGCGTACATCCAATGCTGCCTGCACAATGACAGAGGAGACTGAAAACTATAACCCTTGAGGCATTACAAACACCACTGAAACAAAAACTTGGGGAGCCATATGTAATACTGAAGAATAGATGTAGATATGAAAACTACATATGTTGAGGTCAACTGCTCAACGCCGTTGGATTCCAATATTTGCATTTTGCAAAATTCCAAGGTTAAAATATATATAAATCACAAAAATGCTTGCAGACATCATCATAAGCTCACTATAGCAACGTACCATGTTTCTTTATCTTTGCCATTATAGCACCATCACTAATTCAGGGATATAGCCTCTATTTGCCAAGAATTGATTAATTAAAACATACAGCACAGGAAAGGAATTGAACTTACAAGAGGATTTCTGCAATTCACCAGCCTGCACTCGTCAATAGAACCTTCAATTGTCCAACTCTCCCAGACATCAAAACTATGACTAGCAAATACGAACTCCATCCTCTTATTTATCTAAAAAGTCAGAGGCAAATGTTTAGACATAAGAAATTACTAATAGAGCAAAACATTTAAACATTAAGTATATCAAGAAACAAAAGCTGTAACCTATACGAAAACACACACATACACATGCAAAGAAATATCTCCCCTGAGTCCTGAGTTGTGATAGATAAATCAAATTACAGCATATAAGAAATTGTGGGCGTCTTTCACAAAGAGAACACAAAACCAATACTCGAACAATATATAATTGTCACTAATCTTGGAGAACAATCCACAATAAACAACTAACAGTTCCCTGTCAGTCAAACTTCAATTTAACTGGATGACTTACACAAAATATTCTTCCATCCAAAATCATCCAGACCCATTATCAACAATGTACAAGACTACAAGCCAATAATTAACTATTAGATTTAGAGACATATCACAACCCTATTGCAAGAAGTACCTGTAACAATTTTCCTCCAGCTGTAAACGATCTAAAGCCAACCCTACCCTGCAAGATACAGCAACAAGAAATTGACAGCTATCTTAATTTCATTTCTGACCAAATAATTGTTATTTTGTTACATTAGCATCACAAGCCAATAAGAGCTGTGTAACACACAAATGACAAAAACAGCAAAAACATCTACATCAAATTTTTGCACACCTCACTTCTGAAGACAACCAGAAATTGAGCAGCTGGATCTCTTTTTGAAACATTTGACACTCTGTCAAGGAAACAACCACCTCCCTTAAATCTCTGCTTTGATACATGAAGCTGAAAGTCAGGTCCGTCTCTTGCGTGAAAAACCACAATATGACCATCCTTCAACACCTCACCAGATTTCTTCATATTCCCTGTGCTTGGCTCAACAGGCGTTCTCCTGGTCCTTAAATTATCGGGAGAAGCAAAATGCGAACTTGAACTCAACACTTGATCAGAGCCACTCGGACACCCATCTTCCTCTCTGTAAGAAGTGCTCTCTTTTCCAAAAGTGTCCGCTTTACTGTGAGATTTTTGGCGGCCGAGCCTCTTTTTTGCCTTCTTACTCAACCTGCTACGCTTTGTTTCAGATCTGTTTGATGTGCCTTGGGACATAACAGAGTCTTGATTATGGGACAAATTTCCCGTTGTTTGGTTTGAGAGCCTCTCCTGAGAACTTTGGGCCACTAGCTGGATTTCTTCAGTCAGTCTATCATCAACTGAGTCTTTTAATGAAGTTTCGCAGGCCAGTGCAGGGCTACTATTCTCGTACCTGCCCTCTTGTTCCACCTCGTCTTCCTCGTCTGACACAGCATCTTTGGGGATGATATTATGGATGAAAAACTGCTGAAGTATGGAAATCGCCTTCTCCCTTATCTCAGTCCATACTTCTTCACTGTAGTCCGCACTACGGGGAAGTATCAGGACATTGGGCATCTCTCGAAGCTGAGACCAAATCGAAATTTTACAGTTTTTTAGTTGAAGCAGAAAGAAGAAAGCGACAAGTCCTAGAATCTACAAATTCCTTCTGTTCAGTGGTACTTATATATGCTAGGCAATTGCAGTAAACTCGGGGAAATACTACTCTTGTAATGTCAACTTAAGTATTCCCACAATTTTTAACTAACATGAATACACGCACAATAAGAAGTATGCAATACCAGGAGAATGATTTAAGCATGATTCTATGCTGCTTTTAGTTTTTCACAGTTCAGAGGTTATTCCCAAAATCCTTTTGGAAAAAACAGATATATAAGTTCCAAGCAAACACAATAATAGTTAAAACGAGCTAATCAACAGTGAACATATAAAAGTCTCCACCAAGGCGAATAAATGATCCATGCATGGATGCACTGCTTACTCCCACCAATTTGCTATCAATATAACAATATCTCACTCTAGATCCATGAGCATATGGTACAACATACACTTCTGATCAGCCATCCTACAGACTACAAATTTGATTCATTTATTTCATATAAACCTATCTAATTTAGCCCTAAATGTTGATAAAGAGATAGGTTTTTTAAACGGAGGAGAGGTATTACTTGCTTGAAGCAGATAGAACTATATACATTTAAGTCCACAATAACATCAGTATGCAAAATTAGAATGGAGCATCCTGGGCAAGATATCAGTTACGTGTTGAAATTAATTTACATATAGTTCTATGGCAATGGTACAACATAAATGACTAGGGCCCTAGAGTGAATCAAGGAATTTCGTTGTTAATTTTAAATAAGGTAGAGAACGCCTTTATGTGCCCAGAAGCCTCTTAAAGCATACCGGAAAAGTGAAAGGGTATTGCCTCACTCAATCCCAAATTAGAGTCCCCCCACCAAAGAGGGTAAAACACAAACAAATAATGAAGTAGAAACCTTCACACGAGGGAAAATTACATCCTAAAATAAGGCAATAAAGCACAAAAACCATGCCATTTTATGACACAGCATCGTCACAAGCAATGGCTAAATTCTGAAACAGATTCTAATGCATGCACTCATACCCTAAGGTTATAATCACCATACCCATGCTTCCATCCATTGTGGTCCTTCAGCACCATCCAGAGCACAGCCAGCGAGCGTTCCGTCAATCAAAAGTTGCTTCACAGCACAATCCTCCAGTAGCTGGCTGCTCCCAGTATTTACAAGAAATGCCCCTTCAGAGAAGTATGCTTCATGAGAAATATAGTAAACATAAAGCATCGAGAAATCATCGTGAACAACTTCTAAACACTCACCAGACTTTATATGCTGCAAACAATCTGCATTGATGATATGCATTGTATCATTTGTCAGGGCACAGTGCAGTGATATGAGATCACTTGCAGCAAGCAAATCGTTGAGTGTATCCATTCTTCTGGCTGCAGCTGGGAATCTCAAGGAAGATCTACTTATATTACCATTTCCCTACGTACAATAAAGGGAACAAAATTTTGTTTAAGAAGATAAAAAGAAGTAAAGCAACATACACATAAAGTACATCTTGTTGAATATTACTAATATCACCAACAGGGAATCTAATCCAAACTAAACATTTGAAAATGGTTCTTCCTTTTCTCACAAAAAATCAATGAGCCACCAAAAATGTTGATGCTAGTTGTAATCCAAACTTAATGCACCACAAAATATAACCAGGCATGATCTAGCAGTGATCTAACAAAAAATATCCACAAGAACTCATCACAACCAAAGAAAGAGGAAGAAAAAGAAGAAGGAAGAAGAAACAAAGACCTCTAATTTCATGGTCCAACACAACCAAAGCCATGATTAAAGTTTTACATACAATAGCAAGCAAAACAATTTCCACGATTCAGATATGCAATTATACATAACGTCCAATAATATAATAAATAATTTTCAACATGAAAAACACGTAGCATGAATTTTATACGAATCAGACAAGCTATTACACACAACATCCAGTACTATAATAAATAATATGCCAACATGAAAAACAAGTAGCATCCATTGGCATACTTCTTTTCAAAAATTGTGATAAAACAATTAAAAAGTTGATTACACAAGAAGCGCACACTTAACGTCATCCTATAGAACACAAATTAACATTTTCAAAACAACAAGCCATATATATGGGACATTACAGTAAAAACAGATCAAAATTCGGCATGAACGCCAGACATAAACTATCTTCCTATTTCACATTTCCACCAATTAAGAAAAAAAAAATACTCAAATGTCATGCTATATAATACAATATAAACAAAAGTATGACATTTCATAGTATAACTATATATTTCTGTCAAAGGGTATGGCTGCTCAACAGTAGCATTTGTGTTAAAACAAATATATACAGCTAAAAAAGATGAGACGTTAGCAAGAAACGGAAAAGGAAATAATGAAAGACACTTTCATAAACTGCGCCTGGAAAATAAAACAATTTTTTATTTAAGATTTCACTAATGTGGCCGTACCTCCTGCACAAAATACAGCACGCTCATCTTAAATGCCAAGCTCCTGCTAGCCAACGACGTTGCAGATGCAGATCTACCAACAATTCCCAGCACCAAACCCCGGCACCGCCGCATTCCGCGGCAGAGCGGTTGCACGGAGCCGAGCCACCCCGAAGCCGAGAGTGCGTGCGTAGAGAGCAAGTGCGTGCGCCTGAGCAGCCCCAGAACGAGCGCCATCACTGTATCCGCCACCTCCTCGGCCCTACTCACGTCGATGTGGACCATCCGGCTCAGCCCGAGGTCGGCTGCGAGGGCCGAATCCATGGCCCGATCGGAGGATCCAAGGCACAAGATCAGCTGCCAGGGTCGGAGCCGACGCTGGGCGGCGCGCGGGAGGAAGGAGAGCGAGTGGATGAGGACCGCGGCGGCCGAGTCGATCCGCGACTCGGTCAGCCGGCTCAGTGGCACGTGCTCCACCTGCGCCACGCCGGAGAGGCAATTCTGCTCGAGCGCCATGTCCTCGATGCAATTGAGCGCTACAACCACGGGAAGTGGATGGGTTTGAGGAGCAGCGCTGCCACGGCGAGACATTGCCGCCGGATGTATCCTCCTCTCTCTACTGTAAAATTTCACGCACTAGCACGCAATCGAAGGTGTATGGGGAAGCATTGTGGGGTCGGGATCAATATTCGGCGAGCTCTCTCCGGTGGTTTTTGCAAAGGCAGTCGCAACAAATGGTGCCCTACTTCAGTGCGTGCATCACTGTGCCCTGGCTACTTGTGTGTGTTTTTCCGGTTATTACACTGTGATTTTGGGTGTGTTTTGAGTAGTGAACTTGGGATTTATGATATCACACTCATTATTCTTGCTGCCCTGCCTCTTTCCATCATTTGTTGGATTTGAAATTGAACTTTAATAAAATTAAATAAATAAATCCTGTCTATTTATTATTTTTAATCATTTGACAGAAAATATATATAAAAAAATTAAAAAAATTAAAATTATTTCTTATTCCTTTCACCGGATATTTCCACTCCATTACTTTGTGTACATGTCCAATGTGTATTTATTACAGTGCACGTGTCAATACACCATTTGTTAATAATAATGGGTGACTTCATTAGCCGAGTTATCCGATAACTCCATAACAAAACCGTTTGTTTTCATCCATCATTTCTTTGGAAATTTATTCATTTGTTCATGTGTTTATCTGTTGAATCTTATCAAACTGATTAAATAGTAAAAATAAATTAACATTAAATATGTTTTACAAAATTATTATTCCTTTACTAGATATTTTTCATTATGACTTTTATTTATTTATTACTATTTTTATCACATCAACTTTTTTTTCTTTTTTTTTTTTTAACGAAACCATAGAATCACATCAACTTTGAGTATTGCATTTATCTTACATCTCATTTACAATCTAAAAAAATGTCCATTTCTTTAGTATTGATTTGATATAAATGATATATGAAAATTACATAAATATAAAAAATCATATTGTAAAACTTTTTGTTCAAGTTATTTATTCTAAAATTAGTATTGTATTTTTATCTGATTAAGCGATTGTTTTTAAATAAATTAATTTATTTTAATGTCAGAGTAAAATCATTTAAAATTGCATAACCAATTGTTATAATAAATTTAATATTTTTCAGTAAATTAATTGGTCACTGATCTCTCAAAATTACAAATATTACATTATTTATTACATTTTATGCAATCAATATAACGATTCATGCAATCAAAATAGTTACGCTTATTTATTTTAAACAATGATCAAATTTTAGAACATAATACCATTATCTACCTTATAATTTTAATATATGTATATAAATTACTTATAATACTTTATTTATATGTGTGCAAAGGCACAAATAGAATACTAGTTTAGGTATTATTCCACATAAACACTGATTTAGTAATGTGTGTGCTTATTTGGTAAATTGAATTTAGTATGTATCATTGAAAAGAAACATTTCAAAACAACTTGTATCCTATTTTAGTCGCTCTATTAATTATTTGGTAGATTGAATTTAGCCAAGTGAAAAGAAAACTACCTAAGGAAGGATAATTGATCCTCCATGACTTCTTTCATATAGCTCTTTTAGAGGGTGTTTGCATCTGTGAGAAATCATTGAAAAGCCTATGTGGTTTGTCAATTATCCCAATGTGTTGCAATAATAGACAAACACAGGTTACTAGTTGAAGTGTTGAACAAAGTAATTTTCAAAGACAATCAGGCTTCTTTAGTTCCAGAAGAGTAGAAACACAGCAAACAGTTGAGAGTATAAACGACATGGGTCGACCAGTCTCAAGATCTCAATTATAAACCCATGTTGGGCAGTAGTAAAATAGTCTACAACAAGAATCGATCACGAAGATCTTTCAAGCTTGGGAAATTGAAATAGAGCAGCAACTACATGTAGATGCATTCTTACCTTGAGCAGACATTACAATATTTGTCCTCCTTTTTTTTTTCAAATTTATTTGTAATGAAAAACTTAATCTTAGTTCAACTTCTCATTTGTCTGAGGTAGCATCTTCGGCTGATGCGGGAGTTCCATCTGCATCGATATTAACCTGATTTAGTTACCCATATCCGAGAGAGCATGACAGGTATTTGAATTATCACACGAACTGTGAGTTCAAAGAAGTTTTACAGCATAAATGTTAGGATCATTACAAATTCTATACAGGGGTTTGACCTAATCTCCTAGTGTACCATGAGAAGGAAAAAGATAAAAAGGTAAAGAACAAAAAAGCAAATAATAATAATAATAATAATTATAATAAAGGTAAAGCAAAGTAGAAAACACCACACAATTATCTTTTCAAAACTAGAAATACTCACCTCAGATTTTCACTTCAAATATTTACTTATCTGAGGGCGTAATTTGAGAAATAGATAAATAAAAAACACCAATGGGGTATTTGTGAACATTCAACGATAGCTGGGGTTTCTTCACATGATTTTCAAACCTTAAAGGTATCTTTTGGTAGTTAAACCTAAGTATCATATGTTCCAGTGGAAACTAGAATAAAAATAATGAAATTAGAACACAACTGACGAGATTCTACAAAAAATAAAATGAGAACTCCAATGCGCATCTCATTAGAAATTTCATAATCACGCATACCTTCACCAGATGGCGCATATTGGGATTTGCGGTATCGTGTTTGCTGTTGTGTTGGCTACAGAAACAAATAGGAAAAAAAAAGAAATTGGTAAGGGAGAGAGAGAAGATGGAAATGCATGGATTCCAGTACAGTTCCTTTTAAAAACATGAAGAACATCAGATAAACCATTACAAAGCTGTTGCATTCCATCACTTAGTATCGAGACTACATTAAACATTGACACCTCACGGTTTGTCTTCCGAACTGTAGACATTAAATGACCAGAGAGGCTGAGATTGATACGAATGTATGAATATTCGATAGACTTATTACTTTATTAGATTGTCAACAAATTTCAACATAACCTCCGGTGAGACTTAAATTCCAAAATGATCCTACAGAAATGTGCCGAAGACAAATAACTATCTTTCTGGACGAGATTATTAGCTATTACGGAAACGTTTCAGAGAAAAAAATAAATAAAAAATTGAAATGCAGAATTATCCATGTACTAGTCACTCATAGGGCATTTTTTTGAAGAAAAAGAAAAAACATTTTGTAGGGGTAATTCTATAACACGAGATCATCATAAGGACCTTGATTATCCAACATTTCCTCGACATCATATTACAATTGCATTTAGTATCTTGAAGGCTTTATGATATTTGCCAAACACCCCTGGCTTCATTTGGTCCATCATATGATCCCCTTCTAATGTCAGTAAAGAAATAACATCTCAAACCAAAAGTAATAGCAGCAGAAACTAACTAGGATGGAAAAGTGTAACACATATCAGGAAAAAACAATAAAAATGTAGGGAAGAAACTTGCATTAACTACACCCAAAAATAGATAGCAAAGTTACCTGCAATTTTGGCCGGAGAGCCTCAAGTGGTCCTTTGGGCTTCACACCACCTTGCTGTAGTCATAAAACACAATCGAACATTAATGTAAAAACTAGAAACCAGTCAAACCACAGTTATGCCAGTGTAAAAATCTTTCAAGAAAGTCAAAGAGGGTTCAAAAAACAAAGAACGGGAAGAGAAAGTACCTTTCCCAAAGCCCAATCAGCTGAGTCAAAATATGCTCGCTCGTGATCCTGAAATCAAACAGTATTATTTTTTAAATAATCCTGAGGAACACAATAAGCGTGTGAAGAAGATTTTAATACCTTCGAAATTAGAGGTTGTTTCTTGGGCAATATTCCTCCATACTTCTTTCTGACAGCTTCCTCCTGCAAAAGAATACATAATGAATTCAACAGAAAATATATATATCTATAATATATAATATTTAAAAAGAGAATCTACATAGAAGAGTTTGATCAGAACAGAACTTCCTGCTGTTTTGTCGGCAGAGATTTGTCAACATCCTCCACTACAACTTCTGCTTGTTCTTTGACTTCCTCAGTGCCAGACATATCCTTTTTTTTTCACAATAGCTCTATAATGAACACCTGAACCAGATACAAGTCACCATTTCATCAATGAGAATGCCACAAAGCTCTATGGTTACAGAAGGACAATGAGGTTCCAAATCTTAGTTTGGTAATCGAATGTCAACAAAGAATATGCATTTTCATCAATCTTAGTTTGGTAATCGAATGTCAACAAAGAATATGCATTTTCATCAATGAGAACGCCACAAAGCTCTATGGTTACAGAAGGACAATGAGTTTCCAAATCATAGTTTGGTAATCGAACGTCAACAAAGAATATGCATTTAAATCTGCCGGGCAATTAGTCAAGCAGGACCTCTTTTATGGAACCTCACGGTATTAATGCAGTACAACTAAAATGATACCGTATACCTCAAGCTGTGTTTAAAATACCGCTAAGGGCGGACAACAAATTTCTAGTACTGTTGGTAGTTTACTACAATCTTCTCATACGAACATCGGAATAATAATGAATATTTCACAAGCACATTCCACTAGCACGTAAACCCCATTTCACATAACCAATATTTTCCGATTCCTTTTGAAATCGAAACAGTCTCCAATTGATCAAAATCTCTAAAGCAACAAAACAGGGTAAAACTATCTGCAATCCCAACATCGACCAAGTCTCCACAAAGGAAATCCCATTCATAAAATCAACATTGAGTTCATTAACAGTCCAGTCGACCTACATATTCTCAAACAATTATGATCCAACCACACAGATCAAACCATCACAATCAAACCAATTGATCTTATAAATTTCAGTCATATGAATCTTGTGATCCAACAACAACCGAATAAAATAAAAAAATTCATAAGTCTCGCATTTTTTCGCCTATTAATTTCACCAGACTCTGATCAGCCACAGATCAGAGAGGATCACAATAGTATCATCTCATCGAATTCGATGTCCATGCCAACATCATTCAATTATTAACACGAAAGCTAATAAGCAGAAAAAATGCAATAGATTAGCAATTAATTAAGATCAAAAACGATTTCAAGCAGATAAAGATGTAATAATCAGGAAAAAAACTGGATTACCTGGGAAGTCGACTATGTATCCGCTCTAGATCAATCGTGCGAGCGTGTACGAAAGTGACTTTTTTTTTTTCCGTGAGCCACATTTCAAAACGCAAACCGGACATTAATTTACATTAATACCCTCGGAAACTAAGCACATGAATAGGGATACCAAAACGATCTAGACCCGGCCCGACCCGGAGCATTTGGGCTGGCACAAAACTGCCCCGTTTTTAAAACGGGTCGGGCCTGGCCCGACCTGTTAACTAAGCGGGCCAAGTTTGGGTCCTTTTTCCCGGTCCCGATCGCCCAAATATGATCCGACCCTCCCTGCCTCGACTCGGCCGGATCTTATTTATTTATTTTTGTATAAATTATATATAAATGAAATTAGGAATTTTTAGTAGCCAGTGAAATTGGGAATTAGGTTTTGAGTTTTCTCAGAAAATATCTTCTCATTTTTATATAAACTATATATAATATATAATGTTTGGATCTTTGTATTTTGATTTTTGAATTGTAAGACGTATTGTGTTATTCGTTGGATTGTTGTATTTCGAATTTTAAAATTGCGCTATTTAAGCTTGTAATAATTATTTATTATTATTATTATTATTATTATTATTATTATTATTATTATTATTATTATTATTATTATTATTATTATTATTATTATTATCTTGTGCAATGTGTAATGTTTAAGGTGATGATTGGAGTAAATAAAATGGATAAAAGAATTATGTAGGTTGGGGCGACAGGTTGGGGTGGGTCGACCTGCCCTGAAATGAGTCAGGTCACGTGCCCGAACTGTTGGACCCGTCGCGGGTCATGGGCAGGTCAGGTCTACTGGGCAAAAACGCGGGCCAGGTCTGAGTCCGTAGGTACTTGGCCGATCGGGCACATTGCCAACCCTACGCATGCATCGCGATGATCAACAAAAAATGGCCTATTGTCATCCCTACACATGAATCGCGATGGTCAACAAAAAAAATAAAATAATAATAATCAATTTAAATTAAAACAATTTAAAAGAAAGTTTTTTTCTTTTAAATCCCTCCACTATACTTTAACTTTCTTTGTCAGTTCCCAAACCAAAATAAATAAATAACTAAAAAAAGATCTTTGCACTTGCTACTCACATAAATTTATCCACTTTAACTCCTCAACAGTTAAAAAAAATACACAAATCAGCCTGTCAACATCAGACATAGAGTTGTTAAACGAAACGAGTCGTTCATGAGCTCGACTCGACTTGTTCCATTCGTTTGATAAACGTGTCAAACTCTAGCTCTCATAAAGCTTGTTTCGTTTCGTTAATGAGTCATGATCGACAGTTCGATAAGGCTCGTTAAGGCTCGAAAAGAGAATTTTTATATAATTTTCTATAATTCGTCTAGTCATATTTCGAACTCGACTCGCTAATATTGATAAATGAGCCGAGATCGAGCTCGATTTTTTGACGGTTTACTTAACGGGCCGAGTCGGACTCGTCTCATGCTCGAGCTCCAGCGCCCTGAGTTCGAGCTTCGCTCGACTCCTTTAGAGCACTTGACATCACACTCACAAAATTGTAACCATTTTTTTATCATTTTTTTTTT
>CACSLK010027831.1:404030-428094 GCA_902706635.1 Striga hermonthica | reverse complement strand
TTTGGTGAAATAATCGGCAGTCAATATTGCAAACCGAACACCTCCTTTTGCTGTCGGAAGTGGGCCAATCAAATCAATTCCCCATTTTGCGAACGACCATGGGCTATATATTGACTTGAGGAGTTCGGGATGTTGATTAACGTTGGGAGCAAATATCTGACACTTGTGACATTTTCGCACCCAATCTGTGGCATCTTTCCTGATAGTCGGCCAATAGTAGCCTTGTCGGAGAATCTTGTGGGATAAAGCTTGTGCTCCTTGATGGGTACCGCAGACGCCCTCATGTACCTCTTGAAGAATATGTCAGGCGTCAGTTTCCGACAAGCACTTGAGCAGCAGGGTGGAATACCCACGTTTGTATAATGTTCCTTGATCAATTGTGAAACGAGCGGCACGAACACGAAGAGTACGGGCTTCTTTTGAATCTTCACGCACGACCCCGGTTTGAAGGTAGTTAATGATTGGATCCATCCAGATTGAACTTGGAACTGGTGGAACAACGTCAATCATGGCGACGTCGGTAGAGGCTGTTGAAGAGGTTGCTTGTTGAGTAATTTGCACAAATTCAACATTGTTCAAATCGGTCGAAGAGGCCAAACGTGAGAGAGCATCTGCTTGAATGTTTGACGACCGTGGGATATGTTCCAATGTCATTTTGAACCGTGATAACTTCTTCTTGGCGAGGTCAAAGTAAGGTAGCAATTGTGGTTCCTTGACTTCATAGGCACCATTAATGTGACTGACTAACAACTGAGAGTCAGAAAATATGCGGAGGGAGGAAACACTCATGGACTCAGCGAAATGTAGACCCGATAAGAGGGCTTCATATTCAGCTTCATTGTTAGTAGCTGGAAAAGTGAATGCTACAGAATAACAAAACACTTGCTGATCAGGACTAACTAAAACGATTCCTCCTCCAGCTCGTATAGCAGTGGAAGATCCATCGATGTAGAGAGTCCACGTAGAATCTTGAACTGATGTGTTAACAGATGGGGTGAACTCTGCTATGAAGTCGGATAACACCTGAGCCTTGATAGCAGTGCGCGGGCGATACTGAATGTCAAACTGTCCAAGTTCGATAGCCCATTTAATCATCATTCCCGACGTGTCAGGTCGATGGAGGACTTGCCGGAGAGGATATGAGGTGAACACAACAACAGAATGTTCCAGAAAATATGGTCGCAATTTTCGCGCAGCAATGATCAGCGCAAAAGCTAATTTCTCCATATGCGGATATCGCAACTCAGCGTCATGCAAAGCCTTGCTAACATAATATATTGGGAACTGCTGGAGTTCATCTTGTCGTATAAGAACAGCGCTAACAGCAACATCACTTACCCCCAAGTACAAGTATAAAGGTTCATCGGGGAGAGGTTTTTGCAACGTCGGTAGTTGTGAAAGAACTTCTTTGATGTTATCAAAAGCATTTTGACATTCAGTGGTCCACTCGAACGGCTTCTTCTTTCTGATGGCATCAAAGAAAGGTTTACAATGATCCGTTGACTTCGAAATGAATCGATTTAAAGCGGCTAGTTGACCGGTTAAAGCTTGAACTCCTTTGATGGACGTCGGAGGAACCAAATCAAGTATAGCTTGAATCTTACTGGGATTAGCTTCGATTCCTCTCTGGCTCACCATGTATCCTAAAAATTTCCCTGATCCAAATCCAAAGGTGCACTTCTTAGGATTAAGCACCATTGAATATTCTCAAATGTCAAAGACTTCGAAAAGATGAGCAATATGGTGGGAGGCCTGTTCCGATTTCACCAACATGTCATCTACGTATACTTTCATTGTGTGACCGATCAGACAAGCGAACATCTTATTGACCAACCTCTGATACGTGGCCCCAGCATTCTTCAATCCAAAAGTCATCATGACATAACAATAAAGACCTCTGGCCGAATAAAACGAAGTATGTTCAGCATCATCGGGGTGCATGGGGATTTGATTGTAACCGGAATAAGCGTCCAAGAAACTCATGAGTTGATGTCCCGATGCAGCATCTACCATGTAATCGATATGTGGAATTGGATAGCTATCTTTCGGGCATGCCTGGTTCAAATCTGAAAAATCAATGCATAAGCGCCAAAGACCGGTAGCTTTCTTTACCAGGACAAGATTTGATATCCATGTCGGATATTTTGCTTCTTTAACGAACTTGTTGTCTATGAGCTTGTTCACTTCCTCTTCCAATGCCTTCTGCCGATCTGGTCCGAATTTCCGACGTTTCTGTATGACGGGTTTGACGGTCTTGTCCAAATTTAGCCGATGACATGCTTTCTGTGGGTCTATACCCTTCATATCTTCATGCTTCCAAGCAAACACGTCGGAATTTGACCGAAGAAATTGAATTAGGTGCGAACGTGTGGGTTCTTGAAGACCAGCTCCGATGCGCAACGGTTTTTCTTGAGTTAGTTCATCCACGTAAATGATTTCAACGTCCTCAACTGGTTCAGCCCGAACATGATGACTCTTATCTTTGAATTGTTCCCTTGGGTCTATATCTTCGTGCGCTTTCATATCCTTCGTAGAAAGAGGTTGTTCTTGATCGAGGGTACCATCCGAGGTTTCAGGCAAATCCGACATCTCAACGACATCGGTATCAGGGGCAGAGGAGATGTCGGTATTTGAAGCAGATTGATCTATCATTGTAGGATCGGGAAGGATTGAATGTTTCAACTCACCAGAGCTGTCAGTATCTTGCAACTCGCATACATGAAGATTTCGTGAAGTTGAGAGCAATGTCAGACTTCGCGCCTCCCCCTGATCTCCATAATGAGTGCCTCCCCTTCAAGAGTGGGGAACTTCAAAGCATAGTGAAAAATTGACACAGCAGCGCGGAGTTTATAAAGTGCAGTTCGTCCTACAACAGCATTGTACTCATTCTGAACATCCAAGACTTTGAAGGTTTCCATAATGATCTTGGATTTTGGTCCAAAACCGCCAAATCGTATAGGGAGCATTATTTCACCGATAGGACAAGATATACTTCCATTGAAGCCTTGAATTTGGTCGTTACAAGGTCTGATGTCTGCAGGATCCAAACCCAGTTTCTTGAAAGTACGGAACATTAAGATGCTTGAATAAGCTCCTGTATCAACCATGATTCGATGAACGGGAATTCCTCCAATTGGGGCAGTAATGATAAGGGCATCAGAATGGGGATGAGCGAACAGATTGGCGTCCTCAATACTGAATGTGATGGGACAATTTCGCTTATTAATGGTGTCTCGAAGATCAACATTCATAACTCGTTTCTCGGCATTCTGGGCTTCCCTGGCATAGGCTTTAGCTTTTCGCCGAGAAGTGTCCAACTGTTTGGTATTAGAGTTAACTCGAGGTATGCAGTATGAAGAGTTTAACGCGTCATGTGTTTTGGACTTTTTGCAGTTGTCAGTCGAAGTACCGACAAGGGTGGAAAACGTAAAAACTTCCTTATCATTCGCGCGGGCTCTTTTCGAGTTGGCGGGTCGATTGTCATCTTCTTCCTCGTCAGAACGATCCACAGGCCTTCCTTTCCGACGATTGTCGAAATTTCTGAACTTTTGAAGTTGGGGTTGTCCGATCAAACGTAAGAGAGCTGATAAGAGGCCGAGACACTCATCGGTATTGTGTCCCGGAGATTTATGGTACGCACAGTATCGGGATTTGTCTAGCTTGTCTTCAGAAGTTCTTACTGGTTTTGGATCAGAAATAATCCCTTTTCCTTTCAGCTCTTCAAAAATGGTAGCTTCTCCGGCCGAATAAACGGTTTGATATCTTGTCCTCACATTGTCGGCATATTGGTCTCGGGCAGCTCTGGATTCTGGAGTATTTTCGTATCCTTTTGAATAATTCCGATATTGTGCTTTTCCAAAATTTTTCTTATTCTTCTTTTTCGCATCTGATTCACTCTTATTCTTCTTTACTGAGAAATCAAAACTAGGGACCGACATCGACTCCTTGGCGATGATGAATTGTTGAGCTCGTACGAGGAATTCTTGAAAAGTAGCCGGCTTGTTCTGACATAAGGTCCAGCGAAACATCGAATTGGGCTTTAATCCGGCGATTGCAGTCACTAGCAGAGTCTCAGGGTGACAGGGTTCCATGTTCTGAATTCGGTCGTTAAATCGAGATACATAGTCCTTTACGGTTTCGTCATCCTTTTGGACGATGTTAGTGATCGGTTCATTTGGGATAAGGCAAACTTGAGCTCCGATGAAGTGTGACCGGAAAGCTGTACGTAACTGTTGCCATTTCCAAATTGAATGAGGTGGAAGCGTGTAGTACCACTTTTGTGCCCGTGGCCCCAATGTGAGTGAAAACATCCGACATCTCAAAGCGTCCGAGGCTCCGTGCAGGTCCATCTAAGACGTATAGTGACCCAAATGCGCGTTTGGATCCGAAGTTCCGTCATACATGCCAATTTGTGGAATCTTTACCTTAGCAGGGAGCGCCTCCGCAGTAAGCTCTGGAGCTAGCGGCGAGTCGGCTTCAATAATGACATTTCCCGACGTCGAGACATGTCGGGGAGAATCTTCTTGTGACTTCTGTCGAGTCTCAATTTCAGCCAATCGTTTGCGGAGAACCTCAATTTCTTCAGCACTATGTCTTGACATACGATTTCGTTCAATCCGACGTCGTAAATCTTCACGGTCACGAGGTGCCAGTGAGATAGGTCTGGGTCGCGACGGAATTCTTTGATGATGAGCAGAATGACTCTCGGCAGTCATTTCTTGAACAGGAGGTTCCTCCGCGGCCTGGTTGTTTGTTACTGGGTTAGCGGTTATACGAGTTAACTCATCTCGACGTGGAGAAGCGTGGCGTGGTTGTGACGTAGCATGGGATGTTGCTGCATGTGTTTCAGGGTCATGACGGTATGATTTGGATGTTCCGTTGGATTGGTAGCAAACGGCGTTAATAATGGTACAGTACTCGAGTTTCTGGGCATGGCTCGAGCTATCAGAGAGGTTAAACCTTGAATAAACTCTGGGTTTTGAAGGAAGTTCGTGATATTCGTGACTGGAGGAGGTGGTGTTGAACGCCGTGGGGAATGATTAGTCGATTGACTCTGGCCAGGATGAGCTGTATGATCTCGACCAGATTGCGACATGGTGACTTCGAGCGCGGAAATGGCTATAACAGTGAAAGTTAACCTCAAAACGTGATGAGGCCTCCTTCTAGCGCCAAACTATTGTTATTCAGTAATTAACAACTATATGATAATCATGAATTCATCGTGTGTTCAAGATAGATTAGCAAAGAACATATGAAAAGCTGAATAAAACAGAATTTGCTGAATATTATCGTATATTTCTCGTGTCTGTCTTTGGAGAATCCATTTTTTCCTTTTATATTACATTACAATACTTATCAGCAACATAATCATTACATGAGAATAGTCAACGGCGGCTAATTGCCATTCATCCTGGTAGCATGCCACTTGGCCAGACATAATGATGAGTTGTGCTGAGTTGGCACCACCTTATGGTGTCAGTTTGGCGAGTCATAGATATCGGCTCGTGTAGTTATAACCGATATGTCATATCCAACATGTAGTAACCGACATGTCATAACTGATATGAGATATCAGTCAATTGACGAAGATGTCGGTTCTTGATCAATTTTCACCCGATATGTGATTGTTTAGGGATCCTTGAAGATATCATACACTTGTACGAATATAATCATGTTGTCGTGTTGCGTAAAGTTTCGTGACACTTTTTTGAGGCACTAAAAATGTCTCATTATTTACCTTTATAAGACACTTGTACGCGTCTCCAAATGTTTTCACAATACATTTAAGTGTCTTAAGATGCTTTTGTAAATAAGATAGTAATATCTGTTGGGTCACTCTAAGTGTCTTGATATTAACATTTTGAGACACTTAAAGTGCCTTTAGTAGTGTTTTATGGGACACTTTGAGTGTCTTGATATTAACATTTTGGGACACTTAAAGTAACTTTAGTAATGATTTTTGGGACAATCCAAATGTCTAGATATTAACATCTTGGGATAGTTTATAATGTCTTAAGTAGTATTTTTTCGAGACACTTTAAGTGTCTTGATATTAATCTCTTGAGATACTTAAAGTGTCTTTAGCATCATTTTTTGTGACATATGTAAATGTCTCCTAGTGGTTGATATATTTAATGCATCTATTGCGACGCTTCTTGAGACACAAAATATGTCCCCAAATAACTTAACAACACAAATAAATGTCCTAATACAATTTCATGTATTTTTAACATGACTTTTAAATGTCTCTAAAAAGTGATAAAAGGATACATACAATTGTTTTAATACCTAATAATATGCACTTGAGTCAATCACCAATGAGTCTCACTATATACTATAAATCTTAAACATGTGATCAGAAACGTAAAGCTGTAGCAAAAATATTAAAAATGGCATAAATTTTCCGTCATGTTTACAATGTATGTAACAAAGTTTAGATCTTTCTACATTCATAAAATGCCATGCAAAAAATAATTCTCCAGGAGTCTTAGAACAATACTAGCAAAATATTTCTAACATAATTTTCGACTCCCAAATCTAACTAAACCAAAACTCAAAAAGATAAAATGTCACATGTGTAGCAAAAAACTAGCATCTCAAAAGTTCTCCACTTGTGCATCAACACTTGGAATCAAAAAGCTCCATCATTGTCTCATCAATCATCATTTTGATCCAAATCGACATAAACAAAGAAAGATAAATGTTTAAGAGCTAATTTAGATGTACTATCAACCAAAAATAATATGCCTACACATACCAAAGACAAACGCCAGGCCACAGGAGCTCCAAGAAAGTCACCTATCGTTTGTATATGATCATATGGTTTGATAAGATGAACGTCATTTTTCATTCGGTGCTGAACATTTATTTCACACCACCCTTTACCCAAGTCTTCACCATTCACTCTTACAACATCCATAGAGATAACATAACCACTAGCAACTACTTCATTTATGTTCTCCAAACTTTTTAAAACAACTCTAGAATGCACCTGTAATACACAATATTCTTATCATTTGACAAAATTAATGGATGTTAAAAAAAATGTAAATGTGTAATAGACATCCTAGTACCCGTATATTTCTTGAGTGCGATGTTGATCCAGGTGATTGACGGCTATTTGAAGAAGCAAATTGTACATTGAGTGCATCAGACTCTTCACCACTTTCTCTGACTCTCCAGCACCTAGCTCTTCTCCATGAAGTTTTGTTAATAGAGCCTCATATTTTCTTTTATACTCCAGAGAAGCATCATATTTCATTTTGTACTCCATTGCAAGTCTATAACTTGCATCACGACTTGGAAGTGGTCCATAAATATCTGAGCGACTCACTCCTAAACCACACAAATACACATACCCATTCTTGTCTTTTCCCATCACCATTTCAAATTTTTCATTAGCTTTATTCAGACCATTGGTGTCATTTGAACCATCAAGCTCTTGTTCATGTTCATCGGAGTTTTCCATCTGTTCCTGTTACCACAAGATATATAATAATCATATATTATAAAAATAATAAAAATAAAATTATGATGGATAAAGTTGTTAAATAGGTGAACTCACAACAGCATCTTGAATTACTGCACTAATACGCGGGTCACCAACTCGATAATAACACTCTTTAAACAAATCCACTTTCGATGGGTATTCTCCTTTCTTCTTTTTCTGCACATATGTTAAAAAATTATTTTTTTTTTTAAATAATTACAACTTAAAAATGTTATGCTAGATATAATTTACCCAAGCTTCTCTCACTAATGCATAGCTTTTCTTGCCCATGCGATGAATCAACTCCAACTGAGCATAAGTTTCATTGTTCTTTTTGTTGATTTCCTAAGTTGTTTACAAATAAAAACAATAAATCATCAAACAAAAACAAAAAAAAAAATATCATAAGTTAAATCGAGACATATACCTTAGACTTGTCAGACATCCAATATTCAATTAAGGACTTGTATTGTTCATCTTGTACCCTATCAGGTTTCCTTGAAATTTGTCTCTCAAGAGGAACACAAGAATCAAATTTCATAGTCTTCACAAAACTCTTCCAACTCCGCCACTTTTTATTTATTGATTTCAGGATATACGACTCATTCCCCACAGGTATAGCAAATTTTGCCTTCCAAAAAATAATTACACAATTTGATAATAAATATACTGAAGAAAGAAAAAAAATTAATATGATCAAAGATGTACCTTAATAATTTTTAACATCTCATCCTTGTAAGAAGAAGGCATTAGTCTCCAGTCTTTATAGTGAAGAGGACAAAATTTCTCATTTCTAGCAATTGAACCCAAAAAATGTGCAAGAGACGATGCTTTCTCATCATTTGGTTATCCTAAATCATTGAACGCTATAGGTTTCGTGTCATCCACTGCTTGTCCCCAAATCTTGGTCTAAAGTCAATCACAAACATAAGTTAAAATTAACAATTCGATAACAATCAACATATATGTACTTGGTCTAAAATCAATCACAAACATAACTTAAAATTAACAATTCAATAACAATCAACGTATATGTACTTGGTCTAAAGTCAATCACAGACATAAGTTAAAATTAACGTATAAACACGACCGAATATCATAATATATCAAGCGCTCCCGTCCCATCTTATTCGATCGAGTACAGCGTTGAATCCCATTGAAATATAAAGGAGCGTACAACTGTCTGTAGCGTTGTCTACCGGGTTTTTCTCCTGAATCGCAGCCAAAATTACTGTCGATTTTGCCTGAGCAGTAGTCATATCACGGACCATCTCTTTAGATGAAGCGCTAAGTCCACTTATCTTCTTTGTTGTGTTTCGAGATGATCAATTCGAAACCATCAATTCTAATTCTATACCATAATAATTTTTAACTTCTAACATAATACTAATAAATCCTAGTTTATAATATCATCAATTATAATCTATAATACAATAATTTCTAACAACATTAACTAAATCTCCTGCAACAGTGCATCTGTAACGTTCCCCTCGATGACACCTCATCACCTTATGTTTTTCTTCTTTTTTGTGTTTCGAGCTGACCAATTCGAGTCCAATATAATTGTTATCTTTTGCCCATCTAATTTATAACATAATCAATTCTAATCTATAATACAATAATTTCCACCCACTAACAAAATAGTAATAAATTCTAATTCATAAGACAATCAATTCTAATATATAATACATTAATTTCTAACTTCTAACATAATAGTAATAAATTCTATTTATAGATAATCAATTCCAATATATAACATAATAATTTAAAGTAATATAATTTTTTCAAACTAGTATCATTTCTAATTTATAATAATATAATTTATACTAATTAAGTAATTATACTAATATCATTTTTTAACTGTATTTGTTGTTAGTTTATTTTTCTGTTATAATTATTATATCTTATACTGTTATAATTTATAATAATTAAACTAATTAATAATATAATTTTTTATATACTAATATAATTTATACTAATATACTTTTTTTCATTATAATTAATTTTTTTTCCAACGACATAATCATACGCATAAATATAATGTACATTATAATTAATTATATTTTATACTATCATAATTTATAATAATTATATTAATATAATATATATTATATATCATATAGCCATACTATCGTATAACGGTTTATACTATCAACGGTTCAGAGATTACCGAGTCGACTTGGCCGAAGTCGACTCTCTCCGCAGACTCCCTATAATATCTCCGGTCAGGGGTCCAGGCGTCTCTCAGTCGACTTCCACGTGTCGACTAGAATAAGTCGATTCCCCCCGGAAAGACGGACAAGCGCGTCAGGGTCTACTGACGGTTGAACATGACCCAGTCGACTCGAGTTGGTATCCTGAGTCGACTGAGGAAGTCCCGAGGCTCGTAGATCCTCGACGATTACGATACACTTCAACATGTTGTAGGAAGGTTGTCAAGGATAAGAAGGAAGCTAATAAGGATAAGAAGGAATCTAAATGCTGACTAGGAGATGGACGGAATGCGGACTGACCAGGGCATTTTGGACATTTCCAGTAAGTCGACCGGGGCATTTTGGGGACTTCAGGTAAATGTCTTGCTTCTATATAAAGGAGCTGAGGTAACCCCAAAACCCCAACTCCCATTCACTCCATACTCTCCTCCATTACTGCTGCTGCTCTCTGAGAGCAGCTCTCTTCATCTCTTTCACATACTGACTTGAGCGTTGGAGGCTCTACGCCGGAAACTCCTCCAGCGTTGAGTTCTTGCAGGTGTTCCCGTGGTTCAACAGCGGTTCGGAGGCTATCGAGTCAGATCTGAGCTCATTTCTATCGGTTCATTTCGGATCTGAGCGGATTTCCATTGATTCACTCTAGATCTGAGAAGAGACCCATCATTTTGGCGTCGTCTGTGGGAAGTTCTTGAAGGAATTAAGAGCTTTACACCTAGCTTTGATCTGTCTCTGATGGCTGAGAAGGAGGGGCTGCAGAAGAATTTGAATGAGGATTTCAGGGCAACGTGGACGGACAAGCGGCCTCCGCCGATTCCTAACCCTAGGCCGCCACTCCAAGTGTTTGGTTTCCCACCGTTCGGAGCACACGCGCCTCCAGGGGTGCGTGTGGGAGAAGAAACTCCTATCACCCCACCTGGAGTCAAGATTCCAGTGCTCACTCAAGGGGAGGCCAGTCACGTGAAAGACATGAGCGGAGAAGTCGATGGTCATGCATCGACCGAAACATCTCTGAGGTTGGGGAGGCAGCCTGGGCCACTTGAACAGGAAGCAAGGCCGCCGCCCCAAGTCGAGGAGCAAACATTAACCATGACAAGAAGCGAGATGCAGAGGATGACTGCAGAGGCAGTAGCGTCCTAACTCAAACAGACACAAGTCGATCAGCCCAGAGTCGACCAACCCAGGATCGAGCAGCCAAGGGTCGAGCAGCCTTAAATCGAACAGCTTCCCCCGGAGCGTGAACAACAAGCTCAATCCCATGAAAGACAGAGTAAGAGGGTGGACGAAAAAGAGTCTTCTGTCATAATTATCAATCCACAAGAAAGGAACGACACGCTAGAGCAATTGCTAGCTCAGGTGCGAGATCTGCAGGCCTGAGTCGAAGGGAGAAAAACGGGGAGCTCGAGAGGACATCCCTTTTCACAACACATTCTAGACGCCGACTTACCTCAGGGGTTCAGGGAGCTTAACATCTGGTACGATGGGTCGAGTGATCCCTCTCGACATCTAAGGATTTTTGGAAATATGGCGGTACTACACCGCTACAATGACCCCATTCAATGTCGAGCGTTCTTGACGACTCTGCGGGGACCTGCACAAGATTAGTTCCATCAGTTACCTCCGGGAGCCGTCAGGGACTTTAACGGATTCAGCTCGAGTTTTTTAAATCAATTTGCAAGCGTGATGGCCCAAGAAAAATCTTACCTTACTCTGATAGGTATGCAACAGAAGGAGGGAGAATCGTTGCGAGATTATGTGGCGAGGTACACGCGAGCGTGTGTCGATGTACCTTCGGCCATCGAGGAAATTAAATCGGGTGGACTCACCAGGGGGTTGCTCCCAGGACTGTGTAGAAATTCTTTGGCGAAGCGACCCGGGAGGACTTTTGATGAGGTTCTGGGAAGGTGTGCCAAATATATGAATGTTGAGGAAGCAGAAGCCGACTTCTTGCAAGCGGCGAAGGCGAAAATCGAACCCCGAGAAGAGAAGAAGAATAAGAAGCCGAGTTCGACGTTAGAAAGGAAAGGATCCCCGAGAATAGATAGAGAGGGACGGTCGAGGGGGTGGAGGCCAACTCAATACACCCCCTTGTCAGCCCCGAATGCGAGAATATTGGAGGTGATGGAGAAGGAGATCCGTGATAATGTCGTCAGGTGGCCGCGGACGAGAAAGGATGGACCAACAAAACCCAAAAGCAATCTGTACTGTCGGTTCCACAAGGATTATGGGCACAACACCGACGATTGCAGGCACCTCAAGGACGAAATCGAAAGACTAATCAAAGGTTGCCATCTGAAGGAATTCATTTATAAAGATCGAGAAATAACCAGTCGACGCCGGGAAAGAAGCAAGAGCCCTCGCAAGAGGGTGAGGACTCCGGACAAGGAGGATCTCCCTCAGAAGAGAGTGGTAATTCATATGATAT
Organism: Striga hermonthica; assembly: GCA_902706635.1. Classification (NCBI taxonomy): domain Eukaryota; kingdom Viridiplantae; phylum Streptophyta; class Magnoliopsida; order Lamiales; family Orobanchaceae; genus Striga; species Striga hermonthica. The sequence goes on along the minus strand of CACSLK010027831.1, from coordinate 415,970 downwards.
TCGGAGGGCCGACTGATGGAGATTCAAATCAGGCTAGAAAAGCATATGCTCGAGGCAGCTATGGAAAAGCTGAGGTGCAGCAAGTCGAAGAGAACGGCCCGGTGATGAATTTCGGGCCAGCGGATATAGGCGAAGTCGAGAGGCCGCATAATGATGCTCTGATGATAACGGCTCAAGTATCGGGTTATAAAGTACAAAGGGTGTTTGTCGACACCGGGAGTTCGGTGAACGTGATTTTCTACAATTGTCTCAAAAGGATGGAGGTAGATCTTAAATTAACACCCCTACATACATCACTCTTTGGATTCAATGGCTCAGAAGTTGTACCCCTGGGAGAGACCACGCTCGCAGTCGTCCTTGGAGAAGGAGACCTGCGGAAAATCAAAATAGTGAGATTCGTGGTAGTCGATGTCGAGTCCGCCTACAATGTGATTCTTGGGAGGCCTGTGTTAAATGCGTTTCAGGCAGTGGTATCGACTTATCACATGAAACTGAAGTTCCCCGTGGGAGATCGAGTCGGGGAGGCTCGAGGAGATCAAAAATTATCAAGAACCTGCTACCAGATAGCCGTGAAAACCAATCAACGAGCAGAGGTCAAAGAAGGAAAAAAGCCAATGTCGAACGAAAAAAGACCAAGAGGAGGCGACCTCGAACCACACGGAGAGTTGATGGAAATTCAAATCGGGGAGAGAGAGGACCAGACCACCAAAATCGTGAGAGAATTGGAGGACGAGTTGCGCATACAACTGGTGGAGCTGCTAAAGGAATTCAGGGACATATTTGCCTTCTCCCCTGACGAACTGACGGGAATCGACCCAGACGTCATGGAGCATAAACTCAATGTCGATCCCCTCAAAAAAGCCCGTAAAGCAGCGACTCAGGCATCATGGGACCGAAATCGACAAAGCAATCGAGGTTGAAGTAGATAAATTACTAAAGGCCAGGCATATCAAAGAAATCCAATTTCCCGAATGGATATCAAACACTGTAATGGTGAGGAAAGCGGTGAACAAATGGCACATGTGCATCGACTTTCGCGACTTGAATCTAGCATGTCCAAAGGATCATTATCCGCTGCCAAGAATTGATCAACTAGTCGATTCTACGCCCGGCTGCGAGCTACTGAGTATGATGGATGCATCTCAGGGATATCATCAAATCCCATTGACCCCAGAAGATCAGAGCAAAGTGAGTTTCGTGACAAGCAAGGGGACATATTGTTACGTTGTTATGCCCTTCGGACTCAAGAACGCGGGGGCGAATTACCAAAGACTGATGGATCAGATGTTCAAGTCGCAGATCGGACGCAATATGGAAGTGTATGTGGACGACATTCTAGTGAAGAGTAGGTCCTCGACTTCGCATGTCGAGGATCTAAAATAAACATTCAAGACACTAAGAACGTTCGGGATGAAGCTGAATCCAGGAAAATGCGCCTTCGGAGTAAGGGCAGGGTGATTCCTTGGCTATGTTGTAATTGAAAGAGGGATTGAGGTGAACAAAGACAAGGTGAAAGCCATAATCGACATGGCACCACCAAGAAATATCAGAGAAGTACAAGTCTTGACAGGTCGAATTGCTGGATTGAGTAGATTCATCGCCCGTGCTGCAGAAAGAGGCTTCTCGTTCTTCAAGTTGCTCAAAAAGAAAACTTTTCAATGGAATGATGAGGCTCAAATGGCATTAGAAAAATTGAAGGAATTTCTAAGCGAGTTGCCGCTGTTGACAAAACCAGAACCTGGAGACGAGCTGATACTCTACATCTCGGTAGTAGTATTCTCGATAAGTTCAGTATTGCTGCGAGAAGCAGGGGGTAGCCAGCAACCAATTTATTATACAAGTCGAGTACTACAGGGGGCGGAGACGAGGTACTCCGAAGTCGAGAAGGTTGCCTTGACATTGGTAGTAACAGCTAGAAAGCTGAGGCCCTACTTTCTGAATCACGTGATAGTAGTAAGGACAAACTTTCAACTTGGAGAAACCCTGGGTCGACCTACCGTTTCGGGTCGACTCGTGAAATGAACAGTGGAGCTGTGTGAGTACTCCATCAAATATGAACCATGGCGAGCCATAAAATTCCAAGCCTCAGCGGATTTCATCCAAGAAGGGACCAAAGGGGAAGGAAAAAAATGGACGATGCACGTTGATGGATCCTCGGCAGCCAAGGGATCCGGATTGGGAGTGGTCCTCATATCCCTCGAAGGCGAACAACTCGACTTCGCCATCAGAATGGGATTTAAAGCCTCGAACAACGAGGCGGAATATGAGGCGCTAATCAAAGGGATTCAGCTCGCAATTGGTGGCAGAGCGACAGAGGTCATAGCGTATTCCGACTCGCAGCTCGTTGTCGGGCAAATACTGGGAAACTGTGAGATCAAGGAGGATCGAATGATGAAATATGTCGAGGAAATCCAAAGCCTGGTGCAAAGCCTGGAGAAATTCGAACTAACATGGGGGGTAATATTACCACGATGCACCTGGAAGGAAGTGTACTTAACCAAACAATGGAAGTCGATGAAAAAGACGACTGGAAGAAGTCGATTCGTGAACTCTTGCAGGGCCGCATACTTGCAGGAGATAGGCAAGAAGCAGAGAAAGCTGCCCGATATCTGACCAAGTACTTTGAAGTCGATGGGATCCTGTATAAGAGGTCGATGATTGGGCCCCACTTGCGCTGCGTTTCCGAGGAAGAAGGGGGTCATGTCTTAAGAGAGATTCATGAAGGATGCTGCGGAGCGCACGCGGGATCTCACGCCCTAGCTGGCAAAGCTCTGCGAGCAGGCTATTACTGGCCAAAGATCCGAAAAATGGCCGAACAGTTAGTGCGAGGATGCGAAAGATGCCAACGACATGGTCCGATTCCCCATATCCCAGTTGAAACCATGACAACGATCAATTGCCCAATACCTTTCGCTCAATGGGGAATCGACTTGGTGGGACCTTTACCAATGGGAACAGGACAGAGAAAATTCTTTGTAGTCGCAGTCGACTACTTTAGCAAATGGGTCGAAGCAGAGACGCTAGCAAAGATTACCGAAGAGAAAATGATACAGTTCCTATTCAACAACATCTGTTGTCGATTCGGAGTCCCGAAGATATTAATCTCAGATAATGGAACTCAATTTCAGGGCAAGCGAATCCAGGCATGGTGCCTCGACATGGGCATCAAACAGTGATTCGCCTCAGTGGCGCATCCCTAAGCAAATGGCCAAGTTGAGGTGACAAACCGAACTATCCTCCAAGGACTGAAGAAGAGGCTGGAGAAAGCGTCAGGAGCATGGGTCGACGCGTTAACAACAGTTCTTTGGGCCTATCGGACGACTCCGAGAAGCTCAACGGGTCAATCCCCGTTCCACATGATATATGGAATGGACGCGCTCCTACCATCGAAGTGGGCTTACTGTCTCACAGGTCGACATTCTATGGAGAAGAAAAAAATGATGAAATGGTGGCAGAAGCCCTCGACTCAATCGAAATAAGGACGAGAGAAAGCTTGGGTGTGGTCTGTCGTATACAAGCAAAAGATGCGTACAGCCGTTGACAAAAAAGTTCGAACCCAACGTTTCCAGGTTGGAGACCTCGTCCTCAAACGAGCAGATGCCCTCAAACATGTCGGAAAGCTCGAAGCTAATTGGGAGGGACCTTTCACCGTCACAAAAGTTCTTGAAAGGGGAGCTTACAAACTCGAAGACAGGGAAGGTAGACAGCTGCCCCGATCTTGGCACGTGATCCATCTGAAACGATTTTATGCTTAAGACAATGTCTTGAATCTCCTTTTGTACTGAAAAATGATCGAATCAAATTCAGTAATGCAATGAATTTCAAGTTTGTGTTTCAATTGTGTCTTTTACATAACCATGTAAATTTCATTATGATCACTCGACAAGTTGAATTTTTACGGAATGATTGAAAAGTCGATTAATTCAGAAAAGCTATGAAATAGACTTGAACAACCACGAAGTTGTAATTCGAGTAGAACCTCGACAAGGCTGCGAAGCCCATGACTACGAAGTCGACCCAAAACAACTACGAAGTTGTAATTCGAGTAGAACCTCGACAAGGCTACGAAGTCCACGACTACGAAGTCGACCCAAAACAACTACGAAGTTGTAATTCGAGTAGAACCTCGACAAGGTTACGAAGCCCACGACTATGAAATCGACCCAAAACAACTACGAAGTTGTAATTCGGGTAGAACCTCGACAAGGCTACGAAGCCCACGACTGCGAAGTCGATTTAAACAGTAAGAATACACTTAGGATCTCCAAAATATAGAAAGCTCGCCTCAATTACTAAGCATTTATGGTAATTCAGGAACAAAAGAAAAATGACGAGATATGGTGAAAACGGTATTATTCATGATAAAGTCATTACAAGAGAATCGTCTCGACCTTTACATTTTAAAAACAGGTCGAGAACGACAATAAGAAAAGACAAAAGCGAAGCACTGAAAAATATAAAGGCAACAACCTCAAAACAACTCTAAACATCGCTCTCCTGGACCTCTTCCTCAAGATTATTCCCACTCGGATAAGGTAGTCCAGTCGGATCAATTGAGGGAGTAGGAGGGGCCTCCAGTTGATAAGAGAGCTTGGCGACCTGAATGGCCTTGGCCTCGAGGCCAGACCACCACGGGTAATCATCCGGAAGGGATGTGTCACCCTCATAGCCATCGAGGTCGGGAAGCGCACGCCTCATCGCCTCGCGGTCGAGCTTTCCCGCAAACTCAGACCCCGCCACCACCTCCTCCCACGCGTCGAAAGTATGATCGAAATATTGAACGGCGGCGGGGCAGAGCCTGTCGAGAAACTCAGGCGAATTGCAGAAAGCCTTGATGACTTCTTTTCGGTAGGCCTTAACGAAGGCGGAGCCCACGCTGGACCTTAGAAATGACTTCTGGCCCTGTATAGTGCCGATATCCCTCTCGGACATGACCTCATCCTGGGCCTTTTCAAGGTCGACCCGGAGCTTCTCGTTGTCGTGCTGAGCCACGGCCTTGTCGGCCTTTAGCTTGTCGACTAAATCTCTTGACCCCTCCAGATCCTTCTTCAGCTTGGCAATTTTCCTAAGTTTCGCCACACATTTGTCCTCGAGGGCCTTTGTGGAGGAGGTGGGGGCCTTAGTACCCGCCTCGAGGCCGGAAGAATGGCTGCCAAGAATTAAAAAAAAAAAAAAAAAAAAAAAAAAAAAAAAAAAAAGGAAAAATAAGATAAACAAGAAACTGAAAAACAATAAATGTTGAGTCAAAAGAAGGATAGAATACCCGAGTAAGGCACTGGGTAGCGTAGCAGGAGCGCTCGTAATCGTTCCCCTCGACACGGGCCTTGTCGGCCTCGGGGAGCAGAGAATTGAGGTATCTGGCCACCTTATGCGGCTCTGGAATCAGATGGCATTTTGACCATCACGTCCTTGTAAGTGACGGTAGAGGCAGTATTCCTTTCAACAACCTTCTCCTTACCCTTGTCAACCTTACGACGCTTAAGGTTGTCGGGAAGCAGGGAAGGGGCCCGATCGTCTTGAGGCCTCTTACGGTTACCAGGCCCCGAAGGTTTAGAACGTTTTGCGGCAGCGGCCGACTTCGATCCGGACCCACCAGGCGGGGAAGGAGCAGATCCACTTGCTAACCCCCCGTCTGCCTGTTTCTTCTTCACCTCGAAGCGCTTGAGTGCTTTGACTGAAACAAGAACAAATAATCAAACAAGGTTGAAAGAAATAGAAATAGAACTTGACATTGTGAGAAATGTTGAACAGCTTATGAGGATCATCGAGTCGAGAAATATCATCATACAGAATGATTCGAGCGTGATTGACCAATTCACGATCTCTTATTATACGACGAGCACTATAAGTATGTTTATTCAGCTCTTTTAAGAGCTTTTCGAAATTCTCGGAACGAGATCGTTTCGATTGTTTAACCTTTGTACTTATCCAATTATTTACATAAGGATAAGCACCGACGGGGGGACGAATAAACACAAATTTCGACTTCCATTCCGTAATATTCGAAGAAAAGTCGTCGAGAAAGGTGACGCCAGAACGGCGAATCAAGCAGTGGGCCCCCTTTTGGAGTCGGTAGCTATAACAATAATGGAAAAATTCGACTGAGAAAAAATGAAGAACTATGCGAGAAACAACGATAAAGGCTATCATAATACACAGAGCGTTTGGGGAGAACTGATTTATTGGGATACTATACAGATCGCTTATCTCCAAAAGCTCGGCTTGGATAGGAAAGTGGAGACCAAAAATGACTTGGTCGACAAAAAAAGGATGACAGCTCTACGGGGGACAGGTGAAATCGCTGTCAGGGCCTGGAGCAACCAACTCCCAATCGGAGGGAAGCCCGCTAAATTGCCTAAAGCTCTCGACTTGAGCCACAGAGGCGTAAGAAAAAGGGTTTAAAGTGGCCAATTTGGCCAAAGGGCAGACTATGGATACAATCTCTCGAGGGTCGACGAGAGGAGTAATTATTGATATAGGTAAAGGACTGGTGCTATATACAGGAATATCTAACAACCTAAGGGGAATACCTCGAGGAATCAAGTCGAGGCGAGGAGAATCTCCCCGGGGACTCCTTGAGACCTCTACTAAACCACCATCTAATAGTGCCTGATAATATTCAGCCCAGTCGACCTTCGGGGTAGAAGCGCGCGATGAAGAAGGAGAAGCGTTAACCATCCTATAACCGACTATCTCGACTGAGCCTGAGTCGGATTGGTCGAGGCCCCTATCGATCAGTTTGTCGAATGTGTCAGGAGAAGAGCCAGAATTGGAAGCTAGAAGAAGAAGAATCGAAAGCGAGGATCAGCCATCACGAAATGAAATCAAACAAAACACAATCGACTCACCTAAGTCGACAACAACACAAAATAATGAGAAAGCAATATGGTGTGATTCGTTGAAGACATGACGGCAAGCCGACATGAGGCCAACTCGAGGAAGGTACAGAAAGGAAGAAAGCGGGTGTCGATAAGAATCGACATGATAAAAACCGACAGGCGGTTACACGCTATAACCCAGCTACACGCTAACAGTTAATCAGAAAGGAGAATGTGCACACAAGATTCATCACAAAATCTTCAAGAGAAGTTCGAAGAACACGAAGAACACACAAGGGTACAGAAAAGCCCAAAAACCTAGAAAAATAAAAAAAAAAAGAATGAAGAATAGAGTGGTAGAGAGAGTAAGTACTTACCCATGTTACTCATGATGACCTGAAAGTTGATAAAGATGTCGGGGTGGCAGAAAAAAGTCACCAGAAAAGCTCGGATTGCTAGGTCGCTGGAGCTGCAGAGAAAATTTAGAAGAGGGGAAAAAGTGTTTAAAGAAAAAGTTCGATCATATTTATAAGAGATGAGGATAGATGTTAGCCGTTGGATCAACAAGGAAACCAACGATCCAGATGAGGCATAGAATACGAGGAGTCAGCGATTAACGGGACGCGCGTCACTCATAGGAGTTGTTGAAATTCAAAATTCAAAAAAAAAAAAAAAGAAGCGTCAGTGTCAGACTTATCTTAAAAGATGGTCATTAATGGAGAATATTCGACCCAAATAGCAAGGCATGATAAGTAACCAAGGAAAATCAGATATCCCAAAGTCGAGAAGAAGTGACAATCTACCCCTTTTCGCATCGATTTCAACGCAATTACCGGAATATATCGAATTTTTTGAAACGGCTATATAGCCAGCTCAATCCATCAACTAAAAAAAAGAGAGTGATCACACACGGCCACGAGGTCGACTCAAACAACTACGAAGTTATGAGCCTTTAGCACAGGTCAAAGGTTTATCTATGCCGAAGGAAGACAGCTATGAAGCTGTCGACATTAATTGCTCGACTTCGACCAGCTCGCAAGATGGGTTGGGAGAAGACGACTCGAAAAATTTGATTTGACAGCTATGAAGCTGTCGACATTATTGCTCGACTTCGATCAGCTCGCAAGTAGGGTTGGGAGAAGACGACTTGAAAAATTTGATTCAACATCTATGAAGCTGTCGACATTATTGCTCGACTTCGACCAGCTCGCAAGAGGGGTTGAGAGAAGACGACTCGAAAAATTTGATTCGACAGCTATGAAGCTGTCGACATTATTGCTCGACTTCGATCAGCTCGCAAGAGGGGTTGGGAGAAGACGACTCGAAAAATATGATTCGACAGCTATGAAAGCTGTCGACATTATTGCTCGACTTCGACCAACTCGCAAGAGGGGTTGGGAGAAGACGACTCGAAAAATTTGATTCGACAGCTATAAAGTTGTCGACATTATTGCTCGACTTCGACCAGCTCGCAAGAGGGGTTGGGAGAAGAACTCAAAAAATCTGATTCCACAGCTATGAAGCTGTCGACATTACTGCTCGACTTCGACCAGCTCACAAGAAGGGTTGGGAGAAGACGACTCGAAAAATTTGATTCGCCAGCTATGAAGCTGTCGACATTATTGCTCGACTTCGACCAGCTCGCAAGAGGGGTTGGGAGAAGACGACTCGAAAAATTTGATTCGACACCTATGAAGCTGTCGATATTATTGCTCAACTTCGACCAGCTCGCAAGAGGGGTTGGGAGAAGACGACTCAAAAAATTTGATTCGACAGCTATGAAGCTGTCGACATTATTGCTCGACTTCGACCAACTTGCAAGAGGGGTTGGGAGAAGACGACTCGAAAAATCTGATTCGACAGCTATGAAGCTGTCGACATTACTGCTCGACTTCGACCAGCTCGCAAGAAGGGTTGGTAGAAGACAGTAAGACGAGATAAAGAACCAAACAATAAAATAAAAAACTACAGCTACGTGGAGATGACAAAATATAGAAGCAACGAAAAAAGAACAGGAGTAATAAAACATTATATTAGAAGAAAATTCGTTACATCCGAAACCATCTCAACCTTTACATCAGAAAATAGGCTGAGATGGCAAAAGAAAGAAGAGAAAAAGAGCACAAAAAGAAATACAAATACTACAACTAAAACAAAAAAAATCTAAGCCTTGCGGGTGTCGGCTGTCGACTTCTCAGTGGCATCCCCACCCTCATTGCCAATCGGCTCGGTCCCAGCACCTTCCCGCTCCCCGATTGGCTCCGTACCAGACCGCTCGACTACCACCTTCCTGATTGGCTCCACACCCGGCCGCTCGACTTCAATCTCCTCGTCGACCGGCTCTTCTTCATAGTCGGCGCCACTCGACTCAACCAACTCAACCGGGCCGACCAAGGGAAGTGGGGGAACCTCAAGCTGAGAGGAGAGCTCAACCGAATGAATAGCCTTGGCTGCAAGGCCACTCCACCACGCATGGCCAGGAGGGAGAACTGCCTCCTTGTAGCCGACAGGGTCGGGGAGAGTTAGCTTCACAACCTCCCGGTCGATTTTTCCCGAGAAGTCGGGCTTAGTCACGGCTTGATCCCACGTATCGCAAGCGTAATCAAAGTATTGGACCGCCGTGGGAACAAGCTCGTCGAGAAAGTCGGGGAAGCACAGAACGCCTCGACCACAGCCTTGCGGTAATGATCGAGAAAAACTGCCCCGGTTGTGGACTTCAAGAAGGTCCGTCGACCTTCCTGAACCCCATTTTCCCTCTCGACCAAGACCTCGTCATTGGCCTTGATCAGGTCAACTCTTAGCCGCTCAGCCTTTCGAACAGCCGCCTCCTTATCGGAACGGAGCTTGGCAATGATGGCATTAGCAGCCTCGAGCTCCTCTTCTTTGGCCGCGAGCTCATCGCACTTGGCCGCGTATTTCTCCCCCAAAACCTTGACATTGGTTTCGGGGTAGGTCGCCTCCTCGATCATAGTCGGGAGAATACAGGCGAGAAGCTGAAAGAGAACGAACAGATGAAATGATAAGTCGATAAATACTAAAAAAAGGGGGGGAGAAAACACAAGATTAAACTTACCCGAGGGATGAGCCGAGCAGCATAGCGAGCCCGATCGTAAGGGTTGCCGTCGGAACGAGCTCGGTCGTCCTCAGGGAGAACCGATTGGAGGTAGTTAAGGACCTGAAGGGGATCAGGGTTGTCGTAGAGCCGGGAAGGTTGTTGAAGGGTTACAGACTGCACCCTCACGGGCGACGACTGCCCCGCATCTTTTCCAACAAGGGGCTCTTCCACATCTTTCTCAACCGTCGACCCTTTCTCCTTTTGGCGCTTCGAGGAGTTGGGCGCCAGAGTCGCGTCCCTTTGATCATGGGACCTCTTACGGGAATTGGAACCCGACGGCTGAATCAGCTTAGAAGCCGAGGGGAGCACGACTTTAGACTTCCTAGCGGCAGTCGTCTCGACTGCCGCAGTGGGAGCAACAGAACCCGAGCCTCCCTCAGACCCCTGAGCAGCTGACTTGTTGGCTGCCTCGGCCTTCTTCTTCTCAAAACGAGCCAAAGCTTTTACTGACGACACAAAAAGAAAATCAATACAAACAAGCATACGAGCCACACATACATACTAAAATAAACAAACACAAACATACGTGGCCAAATGATCGATAAAAAATAAGAACAAAAACCGACAAACGGAGGAACTTACAAGGGTCATTAAGTCGAGGAATACTCTTGTCGACACAGATACCGACATGGTTAAGCAAAGAAATATCTTTAGTCAGTTGACGTGCGCTCCACACATGTTTATTCAACTCTTCCAACATATCCGCAAACTGCAAAGAGTCGAGGCGTTTGCGTTGTTGGGTCTTGCTGGTAATCCACTCATTTGACAGAGGATATTGACCAGGAGCAGGTCGAATGAAGAAATACTTCTTCTTCCATTCGGTGATATTGGTAAAAAGGTCATCAAGGAAGGATACGCCTACTCGACGACCCAGACAATGGGCGTCTTTGCTAAACCTATACCCGTAGCAGTAAAGGAAAAACTCGGGCATAAAATTACCTAAAACTATGCGGGTAACAACTATGAAGGCCACAATTATTCGAATGGAATTGGGGGTGAACTGATTTATTGGTATATCATAAAGGTTACTCAACGACAGCAACTCAGGTTGAATCGGGAAGCGCAATCCCGACATTATTTGATCCACAAAAAAAGTAAAACAACCCTTAGGAGGATGACGGAAATCGTCTTTGGGTGTAGGAGCAACCAAGGCCCAATCAGAAGGAAGACCACTGTACTCTCTGAAGCCATCGATTTCGGCTGCAGGAGCATAAGAAAATGAGGTTAGGAACAACTAACTTTGCTACGGAACATGTTACAGTTACAGGCTCGACTGAGGAAGCCATTATCAGCAAATGAACAAGGTTTGTCCTATACGTAGGGATGTCTAAAAGAGCCTAGCAAAGAATACCTCGAGGGACTAAGTCGAGGCGAGAAGATGCAGGAGCGCGAGAAACTTCAGGGTCCTCGCAAAGAGTGCCTGAAAGCAGCGCCTGATTGTATACATCCCAATCGATACCGAAGGATGAGGCATTGGAGTTGATAGAGCCCTCTGGCTCGACATTTTGATTAGAACTCGGTCCAACATCGATTATGAAAACAGAGTCCGAACCCGAGTAGTCATCGATTTCACGGGCAAGAGAGCCAGAAATAGGATCGGAAACAGGGGCGGAGATGGAATCTAAAAAAGAGAAAACGACAATCAAAAGACGAAGATAATCACAACTGCGGTTCGATTCCAAGAATAAGTCGTCGAAAGAATGAGAAAAACGTGTAAATCGACTCAATATAAGAATAAAAGAAAGAAAGGATCGAGAAGAATTCGTAGGACATTTCTGCTTCACTCGACTCGGTACAAAGACGACAAATCGAGGTTAACCAAAGAGAAGCAGAAGAATTGGTTTTTCATATCAAATCGGCGGCTGAACGAAAACACTTGGAGAAATGAGAAATCTGCAACTACAGATCTAACAAGGAAAAACCGCCGGAAAACTCCTCTAAAAATTCCCAGAAAATCTGACGAACATGCGAGCCTCAAGCATATTACCCAGAAAAGCAAAAAAAAAA
>CACSLK010027831.1:370803-383945 GCA_902706635.1 Striga hermonthica | reverse complement strand
TAGCTACCACTCCACAATCAAGATGGTCCCATTCGAGGCTTTGTATGGACGTAAGGTCCGAACACCCTTGTACTGGGATGAGGTCGGGGAGAGGACGATCATGGGTCCGGAATTCATTCATAGAGCTGCGGAGACAGTTGAGGCTATCCGGAAGCATATCCGGTCAGCCCAAGAGAGGCAGAAAGTTTACGCCGACCGAAAGAGGGATGAACACGAGTATGCTGTCGGAAATCATGTCTTCTTAAAGGTCTCGCCCATGAAGGGTGTGATTTGCTTCGGGAAGAAGGGGAAGCTTAAACCGCGTTATATTGGGCCATTCGAGATCCTTGCCCGAGTCGGGAACTTGGCTTATCGGCTGGCTTTACCTCCTAGCTTGCCGGGAGTGCATGACGTGTTTCACGTCTCGATGTTGCGGAGATACGTGCATGATCCCGGTCACGTGGTGGACTTCGGCCAACTGTAGGTCGAGCGAGACCTTACTTACGAGGAGGTACCGGTAGCTATTTTGGACCAGAAGGTCCATCAGTTGAGGAACCGGGCAGTGAGCTTGGTGAAGGTTCTTTGGAGCCGACATGACGAGTCAGAGGCGACTTGGGAGAAGTAGGCCGAGCTTCGGAGGCGATATCCGAACTTTGAGTTTTGAGTTCCCCTTGTATTTTATTTGCTTTCTCGATTTTTTATTTTCGAATTCCGAGGACGGAATTCCTTGTAAGGTGGATAGACTGTAATACCTCGTTTCATTTTGGATTATTGGAGAATAACTATTGATTATTACTATTATTAAACTGTCTTTATTATTAATATTATCATTATATTTATTATTATTATAATTGCTATTAACTGTCAAATTGCTATTATTTATTTGTTATTAGTAATGTTGCTACTATTAATATTAATTGTCTAAATATTATTAATTGTCAAATTGTAATTATTTGTCTAAATGCATATTTTTAGTACTAATATTATTATTTTAAAAATATTGTGTGTATTATAAATATAGATATTCCGCATTGATTTATTATTCGTCGTCAAGAGAATTGTTCGATGTTAGTCCTCGGATATGAATTTCGTCTCAATTGGAATTTTATTCCAATACCTATTACTATGTTATTTAAATGGACTCAATGTCTAATATTGTATGTAGCCCAAATTGTTAAGTGGCCCAATGGCAATAAATCTTCTTTGGCCCATAAAATTTCGATCTTGCAGAGAGCCCCTTTTCTGTTCGCTTAGGTAGACCAAGTCTTCTTCAATCTCAGCAAGATCAAAAATTTTGTTCCGATACTTCGGTGAATCCCTTGCACGTTCTCCCCTTTTCACTCGCCGACCTCCTCCTCATCCATTATATCTCGGTCATCTCAAATCTCTTGCTCTGGTATAAGTTGGAATTTTTCCTTTTCGAAACCTGCAGCAGCAAATCATCCCCCACCATAAATTCCGGCGAGAGACCTGCCATCATCGTTGTCCCGAGCAGCGTCCTGCCATCGCTGACGCCCTCCACAGTGGTTGACCCTTGTCGTCGATTCCAGAGCAGAAGCCAATCGTGAGCCTGCGATCCGGCAGACCTCCATTGTTTCTGGCGAAAGCTCCGTTTGCGTGCCTCGACGAGACCTCCTATTCGCCGTCGGCGTCTACACAGCGGAGCAATTCGGGGATTAGCAGACTTCAGTCATCGTGTCCGAAGCTTTCGAGTTTAGAGTCCCTTTCGTCCTTTCGGCCCCGTTTCGCCCCGACCGTTTTTTTTCGATAACTCGTAGATTCCCGAAGGCGGGTAATCTTTTCGAACCTTTCTGTTTTACGGTTCGTATTACCTTGTTGCTGTGATTAATTTCTCGTTGAATCGTTTGTTAGTATTTGGAATTCAGATTAATTATCAGTTTGTTCGTTAAATTTTGGATAATTATGGAATGAATCGTGAATTGGCGTGGACATCCCGGAACTCTCGACTTAGTTAAATCGAGTCTGTTTTTAATTACTGCAATTTAATGGTAGATTCAGAGTCTCGTTAAATCTTTCCGAGTTGTTATCACTCGTGTATGCAAAATTGTTCAGGCCGGTTACGTGTTGCTCGAACCCGGTTCTTATAACCTTTCGAAACTCTGAATGTGTATGAGTTATCAAATTTTACAATGTCTTGAAACTGTTGTTTTGGCAAATTCATTTTTATTTCAGAGTTCCGTTTTTATTGATTGGAGCCGTGTCGTAGTCGTTATATCATTTGATTGTTTTCGAACTGTTAGGTGTCGTTTCCTATTCCGAGCAAACCCCGTTTTCGTAAGGTTTTCGAACTATGGAAGGGTCATTATATTTTGGGTAAAAATTATGTGAAATTTTTTGCTGTTGAAAACCTGCAGCCTGTTCTGTTCAATCTGCTACTTGGCCTCTCATTTTCACAGTTTTTATTTTAGATCAGTAGCAGGTTTGTTCTAAATTTATTTTGTAAAGCCTGTAAGTTAAAGCATTCAGCTCGCGTGGCGCAGCGGTTACGCGTGCTTTCCTTGTACGCGAGGTTGTGGGTTCTATCCCCAGGGCTTGCGAAATGTAGCCTTTTTTTTATATATAAGGCAGCCCAGCGCGCGGGCTTTTTGGCCCGAACTTCGGCCCGCGCGCGCCCGGATTTCCTCTGCAGGCCCGCAAGCCCGCGAGAGGCCCTTCCTTCAGCCCGCGTGTGCCCAGCCCATATGAGCGTTGGCCAAACCTATGGTTAGGCCCAATTTCCTTTAATGCAGCCCAGAAATTTTAATTGGCACCCCAAGTTGACTTTTAAGCCTATTTTGAGTTCTGGAAACTCGTTTTAATACCGATTTCGATTTTTAAAAAATTATTTTCAAAGTAGTAAAAATTTAAGAAAATTATTTTAAAGTACCGAGGCTCCAAATTAATTTTCCGTGTCCTATTTTGCAAAAATGAGTGAGTTCCAAGTCCACGAAAAATCCGATTAAAATCCGTAAATCTTAATTTTTATTAAGTATGAGTTTTATGTTAAATTCGAGTAGTGAGATGGAGTCGAGCCTCATCCTACGTACTTGCTTTTGTGTGCCATTTCCTACCGAAATTTCCAGGTGGGTTGTAATTGTAAAAATTACTATGCTTTAAATGTTATTACTGTTTTAATTGTGGTATGATCAAGGTATGCATGTGAATCATGTAGCCTTCGGTGTAAGCTGTATCGGTTACCGGACGGTTTTTCCCCGTAGCTATAGAACGTACCTTCGGGTAGTCTCCCTTGAGAAGCCGTAAGACCAGGGCTCAGGTCCCTCGGCCGGTGATCCTCATTGGTAAGTCCAAGGCAAGACCTTGACTGGTGGGGTGGTTTACTCCTACTGGCTGGCACTCGATGTAGGACCGGAGGGCATTCGATATATAGTCAGCAGTAGTCTATGCGTAGGTGTGCACATGAGTCTGATTATTGTATTATTGATGAGAGAATGGGATAGTTTATTGTTTCGTATACATGCTGAGACCATACCTTTTGATTATTGATTACTGTTGATTATTGACATTAATAATTATGGCATAGCGGTGAGCACTACTGTTTCCTATTGTGTTCATCCCCACCTGCTCTTCATGGATGCAGGTTAGATAGAGCGGCACGACGGAGGGGATGCTAGTGGTGGTCTTTAATTTGAATAAATGCTTCCGCTTTGAATGGAACTTGGATATTATTGCATTATTATTGACTATTGTTTTTCTAGTATTGGATTATTGATAGGGATTACTTCCCTAGGATCATTATTGGATTATTGATTGGTTATTGGAATTTTTTTATTGATTATGAGTATCAATAATTGTCGAATATGGAGAAAATGTCGAGTATTGATTATTGATTTGAAAATGAGTAACGCCTCAAATATTATTTTTATAATAAATTCAAAAAATTTATTCTAATTTTTGGTAAATAAAAGTGGGGCGTTACATCGGTCTTTCACCACCTCTACGTTCTAACCGACCAAGTAAACAAGATCTAATTAAGTTGCAATGAACCCCAAGATAAATAAACACACAGAAAGTTAGAAACCTTTTCGGCCACATATAAACGACATAATTATTGTGGTGGGCATATAAAAATTATGCAAAATAAATCCGACATTTTATTGCTCCTTAAAAATAAACTATATTAGTAAAATAACAGCCACCCTTTTCGGGCATGTAAAATTGTGACGTGTCACTCCAAAGCACTATACGTGGTAACCACGCTCTTGCAGGCCCTCGTGGGCCTTAAACCCCCAAAACCCACTAAAATAAAGGAAGCTGTGATCTTGATTCTTGATTACAGAAAACAGACAAAAATAATCACTTTTACACAAGCTTATTTTACTGCTCATAAGTGATTTTTCACTGTCGTTGGTCACAATTCTCGAGAAGAAAAGAAGCTCTCGTTCTCATTTTCCTCACTCTCCTGTCCTTTTTTTTTTCTTTGTACCGAATTTCCAGACTTACGATTGACTATTCCTTGAGGAAACAATTCCCGATCTCTTAGAAATTGTCTCTAGTTAAAACGCGGTAACCACACAATGGCTTCCAAGTTCCTAACACCCCCAACTACCACGCACAAGGAGTCGATTCCCAAGCGATTGCTCTGACCCTCCCACCTCCAAATTAGCCCCACCTCTCCAACCGCAGGGTCCTACTGAAGTGGTTGCTTTATGCTGGTCCCCTCAACTTCATGTTGGCCCCACCTATTCAAACGTTGGTTCCCACCGAATTTCAGCCTCCCACATTACCGCTTATAGCCCTCAGTATTAATTGTTCCACCGTCTACGCTGGGGTGCTTGAACCCATGACCTCTGGCTATGGGTATCGAATGCTTAACCAGAGGTCATTGGCACTCTCCTGTCCATTCTTGAGAGAGAGAGAGAGAGAACATTCATTTTCTCCTTTATTCATTTCTCTCAGTATTTTCAATGATTCAGCCCCACCTTGTTATGGGCGGCTATGGCAATTTGAGATTTCTTTGTTGTTCGTATATAAAAATCTTGTCTTTTCCCCTTTTAAGTTTTCTGCAAAAAAACCCATAATTCTCAAAGCCTCCGTCTTTATCAATCGCCTTCTCGTTTTCCTTTATTTTCTGGCCTCTCAATTTTTCCCCTTTTTTCTTGAAGTGTCTGCTAAAACTGGTGATACTCAGACTCTCCCCTGCTTTCTCTAATTCATTATTCATCGTCTGGTCAGAATCTGTGCATAACATATCATAGGCTGAGTTGAACTTATTTTAGCAGCTCACAAATACAACTGTTAACAAAAAAACAAAAACAAAATGAAGGTTAGATCCCTATTTTTCTGGATTTATCTTTCGTACTTAGTCTGATTTCAAATGTTGGATTTATTTGTTAAAAAATTTATCTTTTCATGAAATGTTAGCTTTTTTCTGGAATTTTAAGAACGTTCTGCCTTTTCTATGTTCTTGTAAGAAAAAAAGGTTGTTGCTTTATGAGCTACAGCAGATATGCTATGAATTGATGTAATTCAGGTCAACCCTTTTGCCTATTTTGTCTCTGGGCTAGTTTGTTTTTTCATCTTATTACATGGGATTTCCAGTTCACTTCTCAGTGTTCTGTTTATGTGCAGAAGATTGTGCTGAATTTGGATTTGCAAGATGATATAGACAAGAGGAGGGCTATGAAAACAGTCTCTACTCTTTCAGGTTTCAGCCTTTAATTAAAGTGTTTCATTACATTTACCAGATGAGGAGAAAAAAGAAGAAGAAATTAAAAACATCATTCAATGTTTGGTACATTAGTAGTTAGAGGTGGTTGCTTATGTCTTTCTATGTATGGGGCTGATAACATATTGCCTAATTGCGTTCCTGAATTGAAATATCTGCTGAATACATACCTCGATAATTATTGGACTCCGGTTCGTTAATCGCGGTGTAGATTTATATGCGCGTTTGATGGCAAATGATAATCTTTCTCCGTAAAATTGTCTTGTGCTCTTGATATGCATTTGGAACATTCATTGGTATTGATTCGTTGCTTTTTTATTGTAACTACTAAAACGACTATTATAGGAATTGATGAGATCACCATTGATGCCAAAGCGAAGAAACTAACGGTGATCGGGACAGTCGACCCCGTGACGATAGTAAGCAAGCTGCGGAAGAAGAATTGGTGGGCGGATATCATCTCTGTGGGCCCGGCCAAAGAGCCAGAGAAGAAAGATGAGCCCAAGAAGGAGAATGGCGCAAAGGAAGAACCGAAGAAAGACGAGCCCAAGAAGGAAGACGAGAAGAAAGAGGAGCCCAAGAAAGATAACGAGAAAAAAAAAGAACCCGAATTTGTCGTGGGGACAGTAATGCCGTTCAGGCAGTACTATCCGCCGATGAACACGTATTACTATGTGAACCACAGCATGGAAGAAAATCCAAATGCATGTGTCATTTGCTAAATGATGTACAATAAAAATTGATTTTGGTCCCTTTTGTGCAATCCAACCCAAGGCTTAAGGCAAACTCATACTAGACAGAGCAAGTTGGGTATCATACATTCATTATAGACACTGTAATAGTTGCTCAATGTGTATTGTTTCGTGTGTATGTGTATTTAAGTAAATAAATGTATTTTAGGTCATCATATTTTGGTATGTAATAAAATGTATAAACATTGATTTGATCACATTGTTTTGCTGGAAAGTTGCAGACAGAAAGTTTTGAAGTGGTAACAATATGTAAGTGATGACTGGTTTCATGGCTGGATTTGTGAGTGCTTGTAAGACATCCATTAAGTTAAAATTCACTTGGACGTAGAATAGTTTTTTAACAATCGGTTTTGCTATGAAGCCAACAGTTAGCTCCATAATGGAGCCAACCTTCTATGTACAGTAAATAAATCAGAGAAGGTTAGTTCTACTTTGGAGTTGAGTCAACTGTTAGTTTCATAGCAAAACCGTTTTAACAATACGCTGCTATTAGTAAAGTACAGACTAGAAAAGTTGTATCAACTAAATTAGGTTAAGTTTGGTAAACCTAACTGATAAGTTTATAAGTGAATGTCAAACTTATAGCTGATTGTTTATGGCTTATGAAAAGCTAGCTGATATGATAAAAATGTTTGGTACAATTAGTTCATAAGAAGCCGATTCAACGAGCTTATTTGAAAATGTATTCAAGAAAGCTTATGACATAACCTCGAGTTTTTTTAAAAGTCTATCGTCCTACCAAACTAAACTTATTTTAATATATAAAACATAAAAGTTTATGACATAATCTTGATTTTTTTTAAAAAAACTATATTCTTACCAAACCAAACTTATTTTAACATATAAAACTTATAAGTTAACCAAATAAGATATTATCTAGCCTATGTTCTTATCGAACACATTTTTAATAGCTAATTAAGCCAACTCTAAAAGGTCTACTAAGAGGTCTAGACCAATAATACAAAATAAATACAAAGTAAACATAACTAACAAACTCCCGGGAGACTAAAACACATAATATTGGAGACCAAATAAACATAAATAAAAAACACACTAGAAAAAAAATAAAAATAAAAATAAAAACTCAACTTTGACCTTAATTAGAAGGTCAAATGATCGATGGATATCTGCATTCTAAGGAGACGACAGTCTCAACCGACTGTCGAAAAAGGACGTCGGTGCAGACCCTACATGTGGGATTGTGCTAATATATTTAGAACATCTTCAATGGTCTTCTATTGTTTTATTTGTTGCCACCGGACACAAAATATCTTATGCGGCATGTAAAATGTCTAGGAGTCTATTATATATTATATTATTTATTCAACTTATAATTTTTTCTTCAATTAATTACAATTTTACACATCAAAAGTGATACCATAATTAGCACGAACCATGAAGATACAATTTTTAATTTCCTTTCTCTATTTTATACAATACAATTTCTATTGGAGATAGCTCTAAATATAGCCCCTCTTTTTTTTGGTACAATAAAGGAGGCCGAGGCCTAAAGATCGCTAAGATAACACACGACGTGGGCGTGCTACCCCTACAATGTCATAATTCAACCAATGACCAAGCTCCGGAGGTGAGGAGGCAAGTCTGTGGAAACCAACTGGGACACCCGCAGCCATTGAAGCTAATTTGTCCACCGAGAAATTCCCTTCCCGATAGATATGAGCCACGCGCACATTCCACTCCCGTTTAAGTAAATCGCGAATAGATTGGATGATAGTCCCATGAAGACCAAGGTTCTCATTATCCCCAAGAACCATATCTACTACACTGCTATTATCCACCTCAACCAAAACATTCTTCTCTCCCAACTCCCAGGCCAAGCGAAGACCATGAAAAAGACCCCATAACTCCGCCCCGGTTATAGAACATAACCCCACATTCATTAAAAATCCACCCAGCCATCGACCATGGGAGTCCCGGGCTAGTCCCCCCGCACTACCTCGTCCCGAAGCCGTGCACAACGCGCCATCCGTATTAATTTTGATCCACCCATCAGGGGGGGAGGGGGTGACCAATGAATCATCACCTCCCCATAACAACCATCACGAATCCCCAAGGCTGCGGTACACTCCATGCTATATAAATGTTGCTCCACCCTATCGTTAATGTCAGCAACCTGCACCTCAAGGGGAGTAAACTTGTTCGAAAAAATTGCCAAATTCCGCCATGCCCATAGCCCCTCTTTTAATAGCAAGGAACTCTCATTTCAACACCGAATTAATACGATTCCCATTTCCACCAAAAAAATATACCCTTGGTTGCCATGCAAAGTAGCCTATTTTGTGGTCCAAAACCAATTGACACCAATCCAATTTTCAACCTCTTCGCCTGGCCTTGAATGAACGATTCATGGATGCTTAAAGGACTTTCCCATGTCAAACTCCGTGTTAGAATATCACTTGTGAGTTGTCTCACATTGTTAATACATGGAAAATAGACCCACTTAATAAGTTTAATGGGCTACTCCTCCTTTCACCAATTGGTTTTGGGATGGAACCCCATTGGGCTTCATTTGGGTTTTCCCCACTTTGGTGTGCTTCATGTTAGTGGGCCCGCACTGTTTTTCCCCCAGTTTCTCACACTCCGAATGCTTAGTCTCCTTTCCTTTCTCTTCGTTCCAACATTGAATACTTAGGTTTGGGAACAAAAATTGCAAATTTTAAAACATTTTTTACTTCGTGAGCAGGATGGGAGAATGCCACAAAGGAAAAATGTGTATCAATCGCTCGCCGCGACCGGCCGTACAACATCTCCACCCCTGTCAAAATTAGATTGGTTAAGTATTGCCTCGACGCCGCCACCGGCCGTACACTATCGGTGCCGCATTCTCCTCGGTGTCGAGTTTCAGAAATTGCCTTGGGATTGATATTTTTGAAACTAAATTGGTTTGAGGGACCTAATTGCAATATTATGAATTTTAAAATATATTATAATTTAGTCCATGGCTTAAATCTGTAATTTAATAAACCTTTAACCATTGCACTTTAACATGCATCGCATTGCACCTTAACGCGTTCGAAATTGCACATTAAAAATAACTCTAAACAGACTACACCATATGGTTATACAAACTGCATTTTGGTGCATGTGATATTGTACGTTATCGCAGCAATGCATTCTGCGTAAATGACTAAAATACCCCTGCGTGAAAATAAAAACTTCACTCATTTACTGAAATGCCACCGCGTGTTTGACTAAAGTTGGACCCTCTTTGACCGCATCTAGATCGTTGATATATCGCATCTAAGGGCTATGATTCATTCTTATTTCTTTCAATATGACCCTTTCTCATATGATCCCTTATATATATATATATATATATATATATATATACACACACACAATACAAGAAAATGATGAAAAATTTCAACGGAAATATATTCCAATAGAATTTCAATGACAATTTTGTTTTTAGTATTTTTGGGCATGTGGTAACCGAGTTACTCGACTCGGGTCGTTCTCAAAGGAAAGTTGTTCGAAACTTCATCCACTACCTAGTCGTCAAAGTCACATAACCGAAAACAAGGTCCTACACATTCTACTCGCCTGAAGAGATTGATTGCACGAAATTACGCTAAGAATCTAAAAGCAAATGATGGGAGATGCAAGATTTAAAAGAAAGATCGATACTTTGGTTCCACGGAGTATCCATAACTCAAGAAAAATAAAAACAAACAAAGAGAAAACATGCTAGCATAGCGATCCTAGGTAACCGAACACGAGCTTTCTACACTAAATCATCACGCTTCAAACAAAGTCGAGACCTTTACAAGATAAGCACGTATTGATTCTTAACACACTTCAACAAGCAATGAAAATAAAGCAAAAACCTAGAATCAAGCATCAACACAAAATCTAAGAACAAACTCAAAGTAGTAAGTCCTAAGTAAGGTACTTGCTCTCCTACGCGTGTCCGGACGAAAATAATGAATAAAGCTCGGAACTTGAATAAAAATAAGCTTGCCAGAATTTTACCGGAATCTCCAACCAAAACATAAAAAATAAAAGAGAGAAAATGGAGAGGATTTCCTAACTTGAAAGTTGGGAAATGAGGGAAGATAATGAAAAATACAAAGTACAATATCTATTTATAACTATACCACAAACACACACTAGAAACACACACATTTAATGATTCTGAAGTTCGCCGGTCTCGAAACATGGTTCGCCAGCGAGTTTGGGGTAGGAGTAGTGCTGGAATGGGCGTTCGCGGGTCGCCAATAGATGTTCGCCTGCGAGTGTATTATTGTGGTGCTGTGGATCGCGCTTTTGCCGGTCGCGAAGTGGTGTTCGCCTGCGAGTGTGGTGCTGTGGTGTTGCGCCTTTGCCGGTCGCGAAGTGGTGTTCGCCTGCGAGTGCTAAGGGAGCTTGGTGCACAGAGCTATGTTCGCGGGTCGCGAAAGCGATTTCACAGAGAGTGTCAAGGCTCTCTCGGGCGCGAAAGAAATTTCGCCGCGAGTCTTGCGTCTCTATTGGCTCTCTTGGGTGCTCGGATAGCTCGATATAATGGCTCGGATGGCTCGATTGGTTTGAATCATGGTTCGGATTCCCTAGCTTGCAATATCGACCTACATAACACACCAAAAGAGACAAGAGAATACACCAAAATACAAAAACACATGAAAATAATAAAAAATGCATAAAATACGATAAAATGGACCGGTCGATACTAAAACGCACCTAAAATGACTAAATCAAAATACATAAAACACACGAAAATAAGCACAAAAACACTACAAATAAATTCAAATGGATATTATTTCCGTTGGAATTATTCAACGGAAATTCTAACAAAAATATTCCGTTGGAATGAATTTTCCATTGGAATTTTCGTGGGATTTTGACGATTCTAACGGTAGATTTTTCAACGGTGGTGGAAATAAAATTTTCAACGGAAATTGCATATTCCAACGGAAATTTCTACATAGAAAAGTCGTTGGAATCATCAAATTCCATTTAAAATTCCAATGAAAGTACATTCCAAACAGAATATTTCATTAGAATTTATGTTGGATTCATTCCAATGGAAGCTATATATACCATTAGAATATCCGTTGAAATTTCAGTTAAAATATATTACATAGGATTTTCTGTTGGAATATAATATTTTTATTTTTATTTTTTGTTTGTAGTGTTAGATGCTCATGTCAATTATCAAACATTCAAAACAATAAAGTTTTGTATTTTATAAAAATTGTGTTAGAAAACAAACAGACAAATCAAAACTGATTTTAACCAATTTTAACTCCTCACCAATAGCTCCCTTTGGACAAGCTACACACCATATGTGCATTAGTCCGAGATTGCAATAAGGTTTCATATGTTGTGCAACCTCTAAAATACTCAAGAAGTCAGAGGAATTTAAGGTGACGGTTTATCACTGTTAACGAGTTGAGTTCAAGCCTTAATGAGCCGATCTCGAGTTTTAATGAGTCGAACTATAGAAAATTATATAACAATAATCTTTGCTACCCTTAATGAGCCTTATCGAGTCGAGCTGAGTTCAACTCGTTAACTAAATAAGCTTTAATTGAGCTCGAGCTCGGCTCGTGAAGGTATCGAACTCATGCTGAATTCAAGCATTAACAAGCAGAGATCGAGTCGAGTCGAGCCGAGTCAAGCTCATTTAATTTAACAGCACTAGTAACAAGAGGTGAGAATGGGTCGATACGGTTACGGAGATTTGCCAATCTCCGTAACCGCACCGATATTCGAAGATTATTAAAATTCAATCTCTGGAACCGTACCAAAAATTCAGTTCGGTTCGGTTCGGAGATTTATATTTTCGGTTCGGTTCGATCCGGTCTTCGGGATTATCGGAATGGTTCAGTTCGGTTATATTCAGAGATTTTTAAGTATTTTAATTTTTTTTTAATGACCACCTAGTTATATTTTAATTTTTATATGTTTTTTTTTAAATCAAACATTCATCATACTAAAGATTTTATGTTAAATAAATTATAGTTAACTCTATATTTATGCAACTATCATTGAAAATTTAAAATTCAAACAAAATATACAAATTTTTATTGAAATAATATCATTTTGACCACCATACCATGTTAGTTACAAGATAGAATAAGAAGTATTCCACAAATTTATGTAAAGTTGGAATATTCATTTTTTAAAAAAAATATTTCTTTAAAGTACATTTCATTCAATTTTAAATATTTTTCTTTTTAAAACATGAAAAATTCAACTGTATACCAAATATTACTAAGCATGAGAGGTTCCGTTCTCGATACGGATATTTGTGAAATCTCCAGAACCGTACCAATTATTTTTTTCGGTTCGGTTCTGTTCGGAAAAAAGTCAAACGGCCAACACTTATTTTTCTTTTCGGAGTGATTTCGATTCAATTTTCAAAACAGTTCGAAATTCTGTGAGTCTCATACTCAGCCATACTAGTAGCAAGTCCATGAAGATCAAACAAGTTGAAAAAGAAAAAAATGAATGCTGAGGCATAGAAGACAAGAAAATCTCGTGCAAAAGATGCGGTGCGTACATTTCTAAATTCAGGCAAGCCATGATAATCTTGAAAATTGCAATGTCCTTGAAAAGATCAACTCCTTGTTGACTCCATATTGATGCTGTGGGTGGGATCTTTCTTGATCCATCCATTTCTCTCGATCAAGTCAAAGAAAGCTGTGAAAACAGAGGAAAAAGAATAGCAAATAATCAATAAAATGCGAAAAAAAAAAAAAAAA
>CACSLK010027831.1:325388-342032 GCA_902706635.1 Striga hermonthica | reverse complement strand
TTTTTTCATGAAGTATGCATTTTCACAAAATATTTTATCTACATTATATATTTACTAAATAATTAATTTGCATAATCTATCATAAAATACCATAAAGTCCCCCGTTGACCACTGGATGAGTGGTTTCCGTTTTCAAACGCCAGCGCTAAATGCTACAACTCAGAAGCCCATTTTCCCCCATTTTCCCCCAACAATCAAATGGCTCTTTTCGCCCCTCCCACGCCCTTATTCTCCCCATGTCTCAGGCTCCGCCGCCACCTCCGCCGCTGACCCCTCTATTCTCCGCCGATCCCAACTCTCCCCCGCCTCCCAATGACGTCTCCGGCATCAGCCCCGGCTACGCCATCGCCGTCGCCCTCGGATTCATCGTGCTCTCCTCCGCCACTGTCTTCTCCGTCTACTTATGCTTCCGATCCGGCGCCGCCCGCCGCCGCCGCCAGAGCACAAATCCCTATCCCGGCCCGAACCGGCCGGTCGAGATCAGCACCTACCGCCTCCCGCGCGTGATCTTCGTCGCCGAGGACGACGACGGCGGCGGCGGAGGGTTTCAGGATGATGCCGTCGGGCTAGATCCGGCGGTCATCAGCACGTACCCGAAGATCGCGTACGCGAGCGTCAGCGGTGGGGATCGTGGGAACGACGCTGTTTGCGCGATATGTCTGGGCGAGTACGGGGAGAAGGAGGTGCTGAGGGTGCTACCCGACTGCGGCCACCGTTTCCACGTGATGTGCGTGGACGCGTGGCTGAAGATGAGGGCGTCTTGTCCCGTCTGCCGGAGTTCGCCGCTGCCGACGCCGATGTCGACGCCGCTACAGGAGGTGGTGCCGCTGGCTCAGTACGCCTGAGGGTAAGGGAGGGGAGGGTTTTGGCAAATTGGTGGGAGGAATTAATTTTTTGGGACTGGATTGAAATTTTAGGAATTTGGAGGGGTTGGAATTGAAGGTTTGGGTAGTTTCAATAATTTTTGTTTATTGGGAACATTCAAGTTATAGTAACCCAAAATTATTTGGAAACTGTAGGCCGTAGATGGGAAATCATATCTTTAATGGAAATGCTGAATTCATGGAAATGGACTGTGATTTCGTTTGCTGATTAATTTGTTTGAGTTAGACGTAATATGGAATTGAAGCTATAAACTAAGTGAAACAAATAAAAATAAATTTTTGTCATTTCATGAGATGGTCTTTACGCAACAAAAAATTTTAGCATTTATATTTCTCTAACAATATTTTAGACATTTATTATCAAAAGTTTCAAAACAAAAAATTCAGCTCTTATTATATTTTCTCTAAGAATATTTTAAACATTTTATAATTTTATAATCAGTGTGAGATTCATACCAATCCTCCCTATATATAATTCCTCCCTATATATAATTTCCGAATGTGATGAGCCTAAGTGGCAGACTCGTATGTTTCGGAATCCTATGTGTCAAAATTTCATGCTTTGTTATTTGGCTTGGATAGATTTTAATTTAATTTCAATCCAAAATTAATTAAGTTCGGATTACCATAAATATGTTGATTTATTTATGATCATTTTAGATGTATTAATTTGTATTTTAATATCATTTCCTATTGTAACAATTGAATGTAAATGTATTTTAAAAGTTGATAACTGTTGTATTTCTTATCGGTTTTACGTATATAATGTATAAAATTAATTATCTTTTGATGAGTTTCGATTTGACATCCATATTGTATATATAAAATAAATAAATTATATTTATCTTTATCATAATAAAAAAATATTTATTAAATTAATCAAAAACTAATATTATTTCTCAATTAATATATTAATGTTTAATATAGTTATATGTTATAAGTTAGAAAAATTGTAAGTCGCACAAGTAACAAATGTCATACTAAAATAATATATATATATATAAAGTATTTAAATTTTCAACTATTTTTTCTCATTAATTTTAAATTTTAAGTAAAAAGTTTAACAAACACCCGTGTAATACACGGACGTTGTACTAGTTACTCACTCATACCCAATAATTATATGTTACGTGGCCACTACCATTACACCATCCCACACATCCTCTCTCTTTCTCACACACACCACGCATACAGAGTACACACACTTGCACACACAGTTACACACGCCTACACACAGAGCCGATCCACTCGCCTCTGACCTCCCACAGACACACCACCCATCGTCGCCCCACAACCACCAAACGCTGGTGCTCCGTCGTCTCATCTGCCGCCGCGCATCTGCTCGTTGTTGACAACTTCGTGGCCTCAGTCCGCTCCGCACCGCTTCAGCTGCCGTATACACCTACCACAGTGTCGCGCCACCTCAAATTCGTTAATCATCTGCCCATCCGGAGACCTGAGATTGTCGGCGAACCAGACACAAACGACTTAACTCTTCCACAGTTATCGGTCAGCAGAGACATGGCAGAGCGAACTCCCATTGTCCAGCGTCGCAGCTTCGTGGTCCGCGATGGACCCTGACGGGAGGACCGCCGTCCACGCGGCGATGAACAAGGGAAGGTAGACGACGACTGTGGGCTAGCCTAACAGAGACGAGCTGCAAACTTTATTAAGATTATTTTTAAGGAGCATGGATACTATTAAGGGATCTAGTTATAATTTTATAAAATTTTATTATTTTTCACTTTATCCTATGTGGCAAAACTGTAATTTATAACAAATAATAGATGAATATTTAACTAATATAGTAAAATTGTATGATATTAGGCACATTAAAAAATACATGTGTGCAGACCGCACAATAGTGATAGGTTAAATGCATATTAGTAATTTCGAGAGTACGCATTAATGCAACAGTGTATTCTACGCAATGACCCACCGAGTCAAAATCAAAAGTGCACAATTACGCACTTTTTTACATGCGTTAAATTTTAAGAAATTGAATTACAATGTAATTAGTTTATGAGATGAATGTGTAACAGTGTATTTTTTTTTACTAAAAGCCTAGCGCTGCTAGTAGGGCTGAGCACGAGACTCGGATAATTTCTAAACCATCCCAAAAATTGAACTGAATCACTTCGAACTGAAAAATAAGCATTGACCGTTGACTTTCTCTAAACCGAAACGAAACGAACAAATAATTAGTACGCTTTTGGAGATTTCAAAAATCTCCGAACCGAGAATCGAACTAAAATGTCTCGTACCATACCAAAATTAAGAACCAAATTATAAAAGTAGATGTGTGATATTAATATATTTTATCCCAATTTTGATCCTATATAATTTGAAAAATATTAAATAGAAATAAAATATAGTTTCAACTATTGTTATGTGTATTAAAACAACGGGTTTATACTGATGCTGGATCGATTTATGTGAGTAATTGATGAAGATTGCGAAATAAAACAAATACGATGGCCCCGGTCCGAGGTGAACCGAGGTGAAAAGCTATTATGTGCTGTTGCGTGTAAATGAATCAATGTTTGGGATTCGATCCCTGTACAAGTGTTAGAATCAACTATTTATAGTAAACTTTTTGTCTCTAGAATCGAGAAATGTACGGTAGCTTTTCTTTATTAAGGGACTGTATGGGCGGCGGTTGTCATGGGCCCACTTGTAATCATGAAGTGGGTCTTGGTTTGCGTAAGCATCATGAGGGTGCAATTCACTAGCTTTGATTGTGGTGAGCTCGGTTTCGGTTGACCTCGGTTTGGTGCAACCCAGTTGATTCGAAGTTGTGAGCCATTTGGTGTTGTGGACCGAAGTGGAGCTACTTGGTGTTGCGTAATTACTTGGGTAATATGAATTAACGAGTTGAGTGATAACAGAGAGGCCCCCGTTGTTAGCGGTCATATAATAATGATAATCGCTGACAATGTAGAGGTTTATAACAAAATTTTGGTCTGAGAGAAGTTCCGGACTTAGTCATGATTGTGTGTCAGGATTGCTTTACTCTGATATTACGAATATGTATAGATACCGAGATGAAAGTTCTTAGATGGTGTGGCGACTTGGCTTGGGAATGGCAGTAGGTACTTTAACTTTTGAAACGGCGCAACGGCTATTCTCATTAATTCGGGTGACGTATGGTGAAAAGCCGCAATGGTTTAAAGGCGAGTAACGGTTGTCTTCGTAGGCCGACACGTATGGTATAGGTTTTGGCAACAGAAAGGTCGTGGCGCTTGGGGTAACGGGGAGCGTGATTCCTACGCGCCCATAATTTAATGACCCAACGGTCATAATTTGTCGACTATAAATTGACATCCTCAAACTTTGGCAGGATTTTTTACTTTTACTAATTCCAAATTCTGCGCATCATTTCTGAAGTGTGAAGTCTGTAATTTTCTTTCAAGAGTTTATCCCTCGATTCACTTGAGATTCTCGAGTCTACGTTGTCTCTGTGTTTCGTGAATTGTAGGGTAAGCTTTATCTGCATATTTCAATTCTCGCATTTCATTTTTTCAACTTTATTTTTCGATCTTCGGAGATAAGTCACGGCTTCGAAGAACACTGGTGGTGAAGAGTCTTCGGATAGGACTATTTAGGAATCACTCTCGATGTATCACGATTCTGAACTCGTGGAGTTGGCATACGAATATTACCGATGGGATCCGAGCTATGTTGTTCATCTAGAGGTGAAGCCGAATAGTATCGAGGAGGATGAGTTGGTTGAGGCAAACGCAATGGTGTTAGAGAATCATTGGAAATGACCGGAAAGGAGGTGGCTTGATACAACTATAGATTATGAGGGCGAACCGAGCATTCTGACGGATGCGGATGTGGTTCTCTTACGAAAACAAGTTCGAGTTCCATAGTCGGTTAAATTGTTTGCTCCTTATCCGGGTGAAAGAATCACTTCCCCTCCTCCGGGTTGCGTTGGGGTTTTTGCCGAGTCTCTCAGGTCGGGTTTAAGGTTATTTGAGGGACTAGTGTCTCGCTCTTTTTCAAATCACTCCGAATAGTTGGAAGAAGATTGTAGGATTGATGGTTGTTTGTCCCATTTTTGTTGTGTTTTTCGTTGTCTTTTTGCCGTTCTTTTTCCCCCGTATTGAGTCATTTAGGTGGTTTTAGGATATTTTTGTCATTTATTACGTGTTTTGCGTTCTTTTGAGTGTTGCGGTGTTTTCCGTTTGTTTTCTGGTCTTTTTCTGTTCTCTTTTCGTTTTTGGTGTGTAGTTTGGAGACCCCGGGAGAACAGATTTTCGAGAATCTTTTGGGGAGGCTGACACCATTAGAAAGAGGGGCTCGTTAGCGACGCGTAGGAAAAAACGGAGCTCAATTTCGAGTTCGGACGAGCCCAAACGAGCCAAAAACACAAAGTTGCGCTGCCAGACACCTTAGCGGCGCTAAGCCTGGCCTTAGCGGAGCTATGAAATGTTAGCGACTTCAGAGGCTACCAGCTTTCATTCCTTAGCGCCGCTAACCCTCCTTAGCGGCGCTAAGGCCCCCTGCAAGTCCCAAAATGGTATAAAAACCCCCAAAACTCGTTTTCTTCTCCATTCTTTCACTTCCAACTCGACCGGGGTGCAAACCCTAGGTCCCGTGAAAGCACGAACTCTCTTTCTCTCTTCCCCTTCTTTCTTCTTCTTCTTCTTCTCCATCATTTTTCCTCTTCCCTTAACCTTTCTTCTCCAATTTTCTTCTTCTTTTCATTGGATTAAACTTTGTATTATTGGATTCAACATTGGAATTGCTATTAATTGTAAGTCTTCTCTTTATTTTTAATTCATGTGAATGATTGAATTGAGAGAGATGATGAATTGTGTTGAATTCATGTTGCTTAGCTAATTCATATTGTTAGGGATAGGGGATGATTGTTCTTGTTTAACATGCATTTGTCGGGCTTTGATTTGTTCATGCTTGTGTGGGTTGAATTGATTAGGAATTAATGAATTCATGCTTGATTTGTTGATATAATCGAAGAGTGACACTTCGATCTTGCAATTAGAAATAATTGAATATTGATTAGTCGAGTTAGGGTTTTGTTGATTCTATGCGATTAGTTGATTAATACTCTTCTAGTTAAATTAGCGACTTTCAGAACCGAAAGGGGAGAAGTCGTAGAAATAGACTCACATGAGGTAGATGATTTCGTAATTGAATAGCCTATAGGTTTTCGGTTGAAATACGTGCGAGTCGATGACCCGTCCCTTGTTACGAAAAGTTATTGGGATTGGGATAGTTGGCCCGTATTGTATGCTCGAGCTTGTACGTTTATGTTCAATCCCTTGTTACGAAAAGTTATTGGGAGAGAACCTCTAGATGTATAAGCAAGAGTGTCAATCTTGAACTGAACAATTGAATGCCCGACTTTGCTAAAACTTGAATTAATTATCCCTATTCTCTAGCTTCTCCATCTTCGTGTCATCCATACTCTTAGGTAGATTTAAATTTTTGCATTATTATTTATTTCTTAGTTGATAATTATTCATCCCCCTTATCTGATTAGAGTGTTTAGGATTTTATTTTCTTTTGTGTGTGATCGATACCATTTCTAAATTCCGAACCGCCTTCCTCGTGAGATCGACCCGGGGAACGAATCTTTTGATTCGGTACTCGGTAAAAAGATTAATTAGTACACAACAATGGTATTGGCGCATTAAAAGAGGTATGGACTGCCGTCATGTGCAGATATAAGGAGCATTTACACCCTGAAGAGGAGTTCAAACAGAAAAGTAGCTGAGCCTTCGTTCAGCTTCTTTGCTGGTGCAAAGGCGGGTACCGGTTTTAAGATTGGCGACTTGATCAAGGATGTTCCAGACACTCTTCATGGGTTCAAGAAGAGTGGTTATGGGTAGGAGGTGACTGGCAATCTGCAGATTTTGCCGAGGAGACTCCTGTAGATAATATGACAATACCCATGAATATTTCTTCCGTATATTGTAAGTTCTTTTTGATACTTTTTATGTTCGGTTTTTTCTTACTAGTCGTATTTCGTGTACTAATAGGTCGGATTTTCGTGTTTGTAGCAAAGTGGACAAAGGAGCCGAAGTTGAGCCCGGAATTCGTAGGAGTATTAGTTACTTTGTTCAAACTGAAAGATTCTTTGCGGAGTTACAAGGACTTAATCTCGGAGGCGAGGCTTGAATCAGCAGGATTATCTTCGGCAACAGTTGACACTCTATTTAAGCCCTTTGCTAGGCTTTTCGGGATTCAAGACGATTGAGGCAGCAAAGGAATTTCGACGCCGCTTCCCAAACAAAGAACTTCGGAGCAAGATCGGAAAAAATCGTTCACAGAGATTGACAAGCATGACGAGGAAGAATTTAGTCAAAGCTTTGAGGCAAAGATCATCTACACCGAAATCTCTTGAGACCGGGGCTCATACAACTCCGGTAGTGGATTTGGATAATCAAGATGGCCCTGAGGAAGTCGGTAACTCGGAGATGGTTCAAACTTTAAATGTGGAGGCTTATATGGAAGAGGTCGCTCAGACCGAGCCAGAGGTGGATGTTAATTTGACCGAGTTACCTTTAGTGCAAGTTTCGACCGATCAGGCATTAGCTGGAGCACTTTCCAATTGGTAAAGACACCTCGGATATCGGCAAAGACAGTTGTGCCGGAAAATTCTTTGAATGCTGCTCGGGTCCCATTAATGGTTTGGGACCCTAAATCTGAGGTGGGTGTGTCTTCGCTATCAAGCACTCAAAGGCTAAGCTATGCCAAAGCATGTATGTGAAGGGCATTAGTTAGCTTAGTGGCGGCAGAGGATGATCAACGACGAGGTGTTGCACGGTTGGAAGATAAGAAACATACGGTGTCTATGAGGGATGGTGAAATAGCATCAGGTTGCTTCCGAGGTAGATATTCTTCCCACCGAGTTAAGAGATCCTCGACATGAGTTCGTTCCGGTGTCTGATGCTGCTATTGATGCGGCTGCTAAGGCTAAGGAAGATGAGATCCTTGAGCGACTTCACAATCAGATGCAGTTATATGAAGTCTTGGGAGTTGGAGAAAATAGCGGACTCGGCGGGGCTGACAAGGGGAATTAAAATGTTTGGTTTTTTCTTTTTACTTTATATGTAATTGGGGCATGACTAAATTTAATGCCTTTAGAAGGCTATAATGTACCCTCGACTATATTTTGCGATTTAATGAACAACTGTTTTCATTTTTGCTATTTGAGTTGTTCTTGGTTTGTTGTATGTATTTAGCAATTGTTGACCCAAGTGTTATTAATTCGGAATGTGTTTAAGAACATATAACTCGGTTTTATTTTATTTTTATAAAAATGCAAAAAGACATTAAGTAAGAACCGAGGTGAATGACTTTTACGAAACGTTTACGAGAATTACTTGGATCTTGTAGTGAAATTATCAGAAAGAAGGTTATCACATTTGCAAGCTTTAAGTAGCTTGAAAAACTTGACATTGTTTATATAATGTCTAAGTTAATAAAGGGTCACTGAACTTCGTCACAGTTCAGTTGAAGAACGGCCCCAACCGAATTAAGTGTACTCGGCTGTAATGGGACCTGTCAAATCATTTTTTGTGGATTTGACAAAAAGACGAGCTTCAGCCTGACCAAATCAAACGTGGGATTTGGAGGTTTTATAAGGCGTCAACTAAACCGAGTGTGAATATGTTACTCGGTACGGAGTGTTCTCTTTTCGTAACTCGGATTTTTTGTGATAAGATATTGCAATGCATTACATCGAAAGAGTGTTCCTGTCTCATCAAAAGGTAACATCGTCAAAAGGTGACAGGAAAGACTTATCAAAAAGATGGCAGATTTGACAGCTTTCAACACATCACTGATAAAACTTTTTGAGGAAGACTGCGTTCCAGGGATACTGGTGTGGAGTTCCATCAGAGTATGCAATTCGGTAAGCACCGTGAGGGAGTACTTAAATGATTTTGAAAGGTCCTTCCCACTTCGGCTTTAAGGGCCCCGGATCTGGCCAATTACTCTTTTAAGGACTAAGTCTTCAACCTGGAATATGCGCGGTTTAAGCCTTGAGTTTACATACTTTTCGCATGTTTGTTTATAAGAAGCGTTTTTCAGTTCGGCACGAGTATGGAGCTCGTCGATTAAATCTAAGTTCGCTTTCATGTTTTTTGAGTTAGACTCTTCGGTGTAATTCTGAATCCGATAGGTCGGTGTATCGAGTTCAACTGGAACAACAGCTTCAGATCCGTACGTTAAAGAAAATGGGGTTTCATCGATAGAGGTTCGAGCAGTTGTCCGATAAGCCTACAAAACGTACGGTAATTCTTCGGGCCATGCTCCTTTGGCTGCATCGAGTCAAACCTTGAGACCATTTTTTTATGACCTTGTTTACAGCTTCAACTTGACCGTTGGATTGAGGGTGATATGGTGAGGAGTAGAAATGTTTTATCCTATATTCTTCGCAGAAGGAATCAAGTCTTTTACCTTCAAATTGCCTACCGTTGTCAGTAATGATGGAATTCGACACCCCGAATCGACATACTAACGACTTCCATATGAAATCAATGACCTTCTGCTCGGTTATAGTGGCTAACGGCTCTGCTTCGGCCCACTTTTTGAAGTAGTCAACGGCAACTATGGTAAACTATACTCCACCTTTTCCGGTTGGCAACGGCCCGATCAAATCGATCCCCCATTTAGCAAAAGGCCAAGGACTGTAAACTGACTTGAGCATTTAGGGAAACTAAATGACGTTTGGCGCAAAGACTTGGCACTTCGGACATTTTCGTACCCTGGTTGCAGCATCCGACTTTATAGTCGGCCAGTAATAGCCTTGTCGCAAGATTTTATAGGTTAAAGCTTGGGCGCCCGGGTGTGTTCCACAAATTCCCTCGTGGATTTCTTCCAAAATATATTTGGATTCAGGTTCAACTACACATTTTAGGAGTGGAACCGAGTACCTTCTCTTGTACAATATTCCATTATCTATGGTGAACCGAGCAGCTCGAACTCGGAGGGCTCGAGCTTCTTTTGGATCTGAGGGTAAGGCCCCTGTTTGTAAGTATTCAATAATCGGCTTCATCCATGTCGGAGATTTTGATGATGTCGCCACTTCGGTCGTCAATATCTCCGGAAGTTGAATAAATGGTTGTTCTTGTTGTCCGAATTGAACATATTCAACACTTTCCATGCCAACACTGGAAGCTAATCGTGAAAGAGAGTCTGCTTGAACATTGAGAGTTCGAGGGATGTGCTCAACTTGGACATAGAACATTGAAAGTTTCTTTTTGATAAGGGATAGATAAGGCATTAATCGGGGTTCTTTAACTTCAAACGTTCCATTTACTTGATTGACAAGCAGTTGGGAGTCAGAAAACACTCTGAGATAACAGACATTCATAGATTCAGCTAGGCTTAATCCGGACAACATGGCCTCATATTCTGCCTCATTATTTGTTGCCGGGAAGAGGAATTTGACCGAGTGACAAAAAAACTTGTTTTCAGAATATGCTAAAATAATTCCTCCTCCCGCTCGGTTGGCTGTAGACGACCTATCGATGTAAAGGACCCAAGGTTGATCATCATTTTGGACCTCTACAGTTGGGGTAAATTCGACAATAAAATCGGATAGAACTTGTGCTTTGATAGCGGTTCTCGGTTGATAATGTATATCAAATTAACCGAGTTCTACGACCCATTTAACCATTCGTCCCAAAGTATCGGGCCGGTGCAAAATTTGTCGCAGTGGGTATGATGTTCGAATAGTGATTGAATGCTCCTGAAAATATGGCCGTAGTTTCCGAGCAGCAACGATGAGATCAAATGCAAGTTTTTCTAGAGGAGGATAACGCAACTCGGCGTCATGTAGAGCTTTGCTGACATAATACACTGGAAATTGCAAGGTTCCTTCTTCTCGTACAAGCACAGCACTGATCGCCGAGGTGCTAACACCCAAATAGAAAAATAACATTTCTGCTGGAATTGCATTTTGCAAAGTAGGTGGATGAGTGAGTACCTCTTTGATACTGACAAGAGCTTTTTGGCAGTCTTTGGTCCAGTCGAAGCATTTGCCTTTCTTGATATCCTCAAAAAAGGGTTTACATCGGTCGGTGGATTTAGAGATGAACCGGTTTAGAGCGGCAAGTCGGCCAGTTAGAGCTTGGACACCTTTGACCGATGTCGCGGGGGTAACTCCTGAATGGCCTTAAGTTTTGCTGGGTTGACTTCAATGCCTCGCTGACTAACCATGTATCCCAAGAATTTTTCTGATCCCAATCCAAAAGTGCATTTCTTCGGGTTCAATACCATAGAATAGTCGCGAAGAATTTTGAACATTTCTCGAAGATGATGAACGTGGTCGGTCGCTTTGACCAACTTGACAAGCATATCGTCAACGTAGACCTCCATGGTATGACCGATTAGGTTGGCGAACATTTTTTTGACAAGACGTTGGTCAGTGGCCCCTGCGTTCTTCAAGCCAAAGGGCATCATGATGTAACAATATAAGCCTCGAGCAGAATAAAAAGATGTATGCTCCGCGTCCTCGGGATCCATCGGAATCTAATTATATCCCGAATAAGCATCCATGAAACTCATTAATTCGTGTCCCGAAGTGGCATCAATCATGTAGTCAATATGAGGAAGTGGATAACTATCCTTGGGACAAGCTTTATTTAAGTCGGAGAAGTCAATACATAACCGCCACAAACCATTATTTTTTTTTTTACAAGAACAGGATTAGAGACCCATGTCGGATATTTGGCCTCCTTAATGAACCTGTTATCAATAAGTTTTTTGAATTCTTCCTCCAAGGCTTGTTGATGATCAGGCCC
Organism: Striga hermonthica; assembly: GCA_902706635.1. Lineage (NCBI taxonomy): Eukaryota > Viridiplantae > Streptophyta > Magnoliopsida > Lamiales > Orobanchaceae > Striga > Striga hermonthica. The sequence goes on along the minus strand of CACSLK010027831.1, from coordinate 330,367 downwards.
CAATTTTCTACGCTTCTGGACAACAGGTTTGATGGTTCGATCAAGGTTCAACTTATGACAGGCGATATCGGGATCAATTCCTTTCATATCTTCATGTTTCCAGGCAAAGATGTCAGCATTGCCTTTAAGGAACGTAATTAGTTCAGACCGAACAGGTTCTTGAAGATGACGTCCGATACGGAGTGGCTTTTGGCGTGTCGACTCGTCGACGTAAATGAGCTCGATTTCTTCCCCAGGTTCAACTCGATCACTTCGGCTTTTTTCTTTGAATTGAGTTCGAGGATCTAATTAATCCTCTTCCTGAATAGGTTCTTTTCCTGCTCTCCCTCCTCGATCTTCATTTTGGCTCGATTCTACAAGAAAATACAAGTTCAAAGGGACGTCGGTATGTGGATCCGAGTTTAAGCAAGATGTTTGGGGTAGAGTTTGGGATGAAAGATCCTCCTCATTAGTTGATTGACTGGATTGAATTTCACCAGTAGGAGCAACCAACACAAGTTCTCGTGCTTCTCTTTGATCACCGTAGTGAATTTCTTCTCCGAAGGTTGTTGGAAATTTTAAAGCATCGTGAAATATGGACACAACTGCTCGAAGCTTGTGCAGATATGTTCTTCCGATGATGGCATTATATTCATTACGGATATCCATAACTTTGAAAGTTTCCATTATAAGTTTGGTAGCTTTTCCTGGAATGCTAAATCGAATGGGTAAAGTGATCTCTCCGATTGGTCGAGAAATGCTCCCATTGAATCCTTGAATCTCATCATTACAAGGCTTTATGTCCGCAGGATCTAGGCCTAATTTTTCGAATGTTCGTAACATCAAAATGCTCGAATAGGCCCCTGTATCAACCATAACTCGGTGTACTGGGATTCCGCATATCCGAACAGTGATTACCAACGCGTCAGAATGAGGGTGTGCAAACAAGTTCGCATCCTCGATACTGAAAGTGATAGGGCAACTCCGTGCATTGATAACATCTCGTAAGTCTGTAGTGAAAACATGTTTATCCGAATTGTAAGCCTGTCGAGCGTAGGCTTTAATTTGGCGTCGAGAAGAGACAGTTCTTGTACTGTTAGTATTTACTCGATGAATACAGATACAAGGGGGACTCAGGGACCGATATCGTTTGCGTTGCCGAGGTGCATTATCGAGACTAGAGTTAGGCAACTTTGAACTATACATAAATATTTCTTTTTCTCCTTGTCGAATTCTCTTCGGCATGGCACCTTAGTCATCTTCTTCATCATCGTCGACGGGTTCTGTCGGATGTACTAGTCCTGTTCTTCTGATGTCGGGGTTTTTCGAGAATCTTCGAAGCTGGGGGTGTCTAATTAATCTCAGCAAGGCGGCCAAAAGGCTTAGACATTCGTCAGTATTATGCCCTGGTGACTTGTGATAATCACAATACTGACATTTGTCTAGCTTCTCTTCGGGAACTCGAACGGGTTTGGGCTCAGGAAAAATACCTTTCCCTTTAAGTTCTTCATAAATTATGGTGGCCCCAGTTGAGTACACAGTTTGATATCCCGACTTCAGATCACTGGCATATTGACGTCTCGCAGCTTGAATTTCAGGATCATTTGCATCACCTCTCGGAAAGCCTCCGAACTGGTTTTTGGCTTGCTTTCCACTGGGAGTTTTATTCATCTTCTTACCTTCCCCATTCGATCTGGATTTATGTGGACTCGGGGTAAAATTAAAGTCAGGGACCGACATAGATTCTTCTGCTATGATATGTTGTTGAGCTCGGGCCAAGAATTCTTGAAAAGTATGTGGCTTGTTATGACACAACGTCCATCTAAAAATTGAGTTCGGTTTTAGCCCAGCTGTAGCCATAACAAGCAACGTTTCCGGATGACAAGGTTCCAATGTTTTGGACTCGGTCATTAAATCGAGCAATGTAATCCTTAACACTTTCATCATCTTTTTGAGTGATATTAGCAATAGATTCCTTGGGAACTAAACAAACTTGGGCCCCTATAAAGTGGGATCGGAATGCCGACCTCAACTGTTGCCATTTCCAAATTGAGTGAGGAGGTAAAGAATGGTACCATTTTTGAGCTCGGGGCCCCAGCGTGAGAGAAAAAATGCGGCACCGAAGTGCATCTGATGCGCCATGAAGATCCATCCAGGAAGTATAATAACCAAGGTAGGCATCAGGATCCGACGTTCCATCATACAATCCAATCTTTGGTACTTTCACTTTTCCGGGGACAAGTTCCGAGGTGAGTTCGGGAGCTAACGTGAATCAGCTTCCAAATAAACCTGCGCCGAAGTGGATGCTTGGCGTGGTGTATCTTCTTGCGCTTTTTGACAGCTTTCTAGTTCGGCAATCTTCCTCCGCAAGATTTCTAATTCGGTTGAACCTTGCCGAGCTGACCGATTTCTCTCTATTTCTGCCGCAAGTCTGCTTGCACCTGGGGTGTGAAAATTAGAGGTTGTCTATGTCGTGACATCCTTTGACGATGACCGGATTGGCTTTCAGCGGTCATTTCATGAAGTATGATGGGAGGAACATTAACGGATTCATTTTGGCGCGTCTCCCACTCTGGTTGTCGATGAGAGGCTCGACTTTGCGTTGTGATGTAGCATGTGAGGCTTCTTGTCTGGTCTCTCGTCGTTGAGTCTCCAGAATACCGGGATTACCAGGAGTTGGTTGGATGATAGAACGACCAGGATTGACCGTAGATGTTCCAGGCACAGTTTGAGCTAACAAAGCAGCTAAACCACAGGCGAAATCCGGATTTTGAAATAGGACAGTATAGTCCACAGGAACAGAAACAACCACGGTTTGTCCGGCGGATGGCGCTCTCCCACGACTGCGGTCATTTGCAGACATGTGACCACGATGATCAAATTGTGACATGTTAAATTATATGCTACTATCACAAGGGAAACAGAGAAGGGTGGCAGGTTCTTTGACCAAAAGATGGAGGGTAACCTCAAATCACGTATGAGGCCCTCCTTCTAGCGCTAATCTGTTGTTATGTGGATTAAAACAACGGGTTTATACTGATGCTGGATCGGTTTATGTGAGTAATTGATGAAGATTGCAAAATAAAACAAATACGGTGGCCCCTGTCCGAGGTGAACCGAGGTTAAAAGCCATTATGAGCTGTTGCGTGTAAATGAATCAATGTTTGGGATTCGATCCCTGTACAAGTGTTAGAATCAGCTATTTATAGTAAACTTTTTGTCTCTAGAATCAAGAAATGTACGGTAGCTTTTCTTTATAAAGGGACTTTATGGGCGACAGTTGTCAGCTGGGCCCACTTGTAATCATGAAGTGGGTCTTGGTTTGCGTAAGCATCATGAGGGTGCAGTTCACCAGCTTTGATTGTGGTGAGCTCAGTTTCGGTTGAGAAGGAAAACGCCGCTAGCAACCAAGCACCGCTAGTCCGCCAGACATACCCCATCTGCGCCAGGTCAGGCTTAGCGTCGCTACACTACCTCCATCCTGCTGCGCCACGTCAGCTCTAGCGCCGCTAGCTCTACCCTAACGCTTCTAGCCCCAGCTTCCTGCCAGCCGCGACATGTCATACCTAGCAGCGCTAACACATCCCCCTAGCGCCGCTAGACCCTGGTCTCCGCAAGCGATGCCTAGGCCGTGGAGTGCGTCGTGCCGAACAAAGTGTTGAAATGCACTAGTATTGTTTACGCTTATGTTATGATTAGATGCCCGAGTGAGCAACCGACCTGTGGTTGTCTTCGTAGTATTATCATTCGTGACTGAGGAATTGAGCATGTGGTTGCCCGCTGCGCTTTTGTATGCCGAGTATCGGTTGTCTGAACAACAGTTTTGATTTATAATTTATTATTTAAAAGAAAAGATGAGCACGAAACCAATAAAGTCAATTCCCCCTTTGTTTTTTTTTTAAATTTTTTGAATGAGTCACTATTTTCAAACGAGAGCCATTATGGCGATTATTACCTAGTTTTATCCTCGGGGTTTGTTCTCCAGTCTCCTAGGCCGATTTCCCGTACTCATTGACCCGGCTTATCTAAAAGGAGACCAACCGGGTTAAACATAGTCTAATCCTTTTAACTATCACAAGCTTATTTTTATTTATTTTATTTTTCGTGAGCTATATTCCTCCAAGCAAGATTTCTGGACGTTGACTATCTAGGTTTAGCCTCAAAGGTTTTCTTCGAGTTTCCCATACCGGTTTCCCAGGCTCATTATCACATTCCACGAATTGGCTCGGAATAAGAGGAGCCTAATCTATAGTTTCTCGCGAACTCACAATTTCATTTATTTTTATTTGTTTTGTGTTTTTTTTTCTTTTCGAAGGGAGTGGCACACAAATCATCACAACTCAATTAAGACGTACCACAAGTGAATAGTATAACACGTTTACACAATCGAGCATAACATAAGAATGTCTCAAGATAACCAGTCGAGAACAAACAAGGGGGATAAAACAATTTTGTGAATTCACATGCGGGCACCAATATCAACCAATCATCATCTAATTATAGGAAACCGTCCAATTCATCAAGTACATAAGACACGAACATTAACAATGAAACTAATCAACCATCTCATCTTACCACTTATCTATTTTGACTTTTGAACCAACATTGAGTTTCATGAGGGTGAATCAACACAACCAAACAAGAATCAAAGCAAAAACCAGTCCAAAGACACTACAAACATGCAAATAAAACACCTAAAACAAAATAAATACAATACCACCTAAGCATACATAACCACGACAATTCCTCTCACACTTAAGACAAAACAATGCCCTCATTACTTGACCAAAAAGTATAAGGTAAGGACACATAATCACGCAAACTCAAACGAGGATCACAACTAAACACAATAAACAAGAGAAAGAAAAGCAAGCACAAAACACACAGAAAGAACTAAAAAGAAAAGAATGCGTGTACTCTACACGGTGGTGCACCACCGTGTCTCCAATGTTGTTCGTGTTGGTGTTATATACTTAAGCTTTGCTTTAGTGGATATTACA
>CACSLK010027831.1:308694-325288 GCA_902706635.1 Striga hermonthica | reverse complement strand
CCGCTCAATCGATCACCCGGTTATCCAACCAAAACAATACACAAATCAAGCTCAAACAAACCAATTTCAACAATTATAACCAAGATCAACAATTCCCAATCTCCAAAACACCACCAATTTCAATCAAACTTAAGCAATTTTCCAATCTCCACCAAATGCAATCAAATAGCACAATTTTTTAATCTCCAAATACCACCAAATATACCCCGTATGGTCAACAAATCGAGCAAATAAGGTTCAAGCCAAATTACCTTGGAAATTTTACGAGCTAAAACGGTAAAAAGATGTGCCGAGAGTGAGGTGTGGCTCGGTCGCCGGAGCTCAGGGGTCGGGGCTCGAGAATGGTGGTGCAAAGTGGTGCTCGCCGAAATTTGGAGCTTGGAGCAATTTCCCAATCTCCAAACACACCAAATGCAATCAAATAGCACAATTTCCCAATCTCCAAACACCACCAAATATACTCCGTATAGTCAATAAATGATCAAATAAGGTTCAAGCCAAAGCACCTTGGAGATTTTACGAGCTAAAACAGTGAAAATATGTGCCGAAAGTGAAGTGCGGCTCGGTCACCGGAGCTCGGAGGTTGAGGCTCGAGAATGGTGGTGCAAAGTGGTGCTCGCCGAAATTTGAAGCTTGAAGTCTGCCCGTGCTCGGGTGCCGTAAGGACTAAAGGCGAGGCTCGACGTCTCCAGATAAGGGCTCGAGGTGGTGCTCGCTGGAAATGGTCGTGTGGAGATCGCTGCTCGCAGTCGCGGTTCATGACAGAGGACGGTGCAGCTCGTCAGAGTTTGTGGCTGAGAGGACGCTGGAGGTTGCGGCTCGCGGCGGTGGAAGGTCATCAGGTGTAGCTCAAAGTCGAGGGTTACGGCTCATCAGGTGCCACAGTGTGAAAAGGGTCACTACGGCACCTGATAAGCTGTAAATGGTGACCAAAACTCATCAGCCCGTCGGAGATTGGTCTCTTGTGGTGAGAGTATGAGGGAGATGGGACGGTGGTGAATGAAATATATGGGCTAAATTTTATTTTTAGTCCACTATGTTGACCATTTTCTGAAAAAGGTCCATCATATAGACCAATTGTACGAGTTTTGATTAAAAGCGACAATTTAGTGGACCATTATTGATGACACCCTATATGATGGACCTTTTCCGAAAAATGGCCAACATAATGGACCATTTTTTAAATTTTGCCGAAATATATGAGACCAACCTCCGACGGGCATCAACTCCATCATTTACAATCTTTCTTGAATGTGATCGTCTCTCCATGGGCCGAAAGGGTCAGTCGTATAACCTTGAAATATATGAGTGTGTTGGTTGTCGCCATAAAAGGTCGCCCAAGCATGATATTGTGCTCTTTCCTGGTCATCGGAACATCTCACACTTCAAGGACCACGAAATCCACCGACACAACAATAGACCCAACTTTTACCAATCCATCTTCAATAATGCCCTTTAGTTTCCTCAAAGTACCATCCGCTTGTTGTAGGAACATTCGTGTAGGCTTGAGTCCTTACAATCCCAATAGCTTGTAGATCGAATAAGGCATAAGATTAATGTCGGCCCCTAAATAAAGCATCCCGACGCCTTTCCATTCCCAAATGTGATCTTCATAACAAAAGCTCCTGGATCACACTCTTTCCGAGGTATAGTGATAAAGGCTCTCTCAGAGATCATGACTTTCTCATGGTCCTTGAATTTCTTCTTTTTCGATGCTATATCCTTGAAGAATTTCACATACTTCGGCACATTTCAAATAATGCCTAGTAATGGAAGATTTACATTTACTTTCAAGAGAATATTGAAAAGATCCTTGAATTGACGTTCCTTCTTCGTATCTTGTAAACGACTCAGATAATGGAGATTTGATCGGTAAGGTGTAGCCGTCTTATGTAAAGTATCACGTGCATCGTTCTTTGAGTTCTCCTTCTCGATCCCCTCATCAACAATGGATTTACCCTTTGGGACTTCAACTTCCTCACTCAGTTCTTCATCAATCTCATTCTCAGTAGCCTCCTCAACTTCATTTTCCTTGGTCATCTCCACGTGATTATCCACCTTCTTCCCACTTCTCAAAACCGGCGTTGACATGCTCGAGTTGACTTATCCTTCATCTTAATCCTTTTGATTTCTTGTATAGAAGTCCCGAGTTTCCCCACTTGCGTCTCGAGGCATTGAGAGGCTTCAATCAAGGGCACACCTTTAACAGGTGTCGTGCAACGTAGAGACAGTTGAGACCAACGATTGAAGACACTTCTTTAAACTTTCAATCCGAGTATCCAAAGACTCACCCACAACATTTTTCTCCAGCTCCGGTGGAGGTGGCATTGGTTGTCTTTGGATGAAACCTCTACGCCCTGGATATCCATGAAATTCGGGTCTTGGTTAATATCCTTGGAACTCCGACCTTGGTTGGAATGATTGATTTTGTGGAGGTGTGTATGATTGAGGTGGGTCATAGGCTTGTGGTGGTGCCGGTTGTGGTGCATACCTCGACTTTGGGTCCCTCCATGAAAAATTAGGGTGATTCTTCCACTCCCAGTTGTAAATATTGGAGTACGGGTCATTTTGAACCCAAAGGGCATACCCTTGGATGGCATTGATACCGTAGGAGACCCTCTCAAGATTAGGGTCGTAAACCGGCTCCATATACGTCGAGCACTCACGGCCTCCGTGCCCCATTTCTCCACAACAACCACATACCTCCGTCATCACTACTTGAGCCGACTTTACCTCTCTTAGGCAAAGGTTCTTAAGTTCCTCCTTCAAAGAATCTAACTTAGCAAGCACGACATCATTAGAAGAACCAGATGATTGTGTAGCATTATTCACGGGAACTATCTTACGAACAATCTTCCTTTGGGAATTTTCGCTCAACATCTCATACAACTCATAGAACTCCTCCTCCGTATGGCTCTTGATGTCTCCCCTGACTGCATGATATACCATGTATTGGAGTGTTTGATGGAGGCCATCGTAGAAAAATTGATTCAATATACTGAGACAAAAATGATGGTGCGGGCACTGGAGTTGGTACCCCTTAAAAGGCTCCCATTCCTTGGAAAGGTTTCTCCCGGATTTTGGCTAAAGCTAGCCATTTGCGCTCAAAGGTCGGTGGTCTTTTGATGGGAATAATACTTTCCCATAAACTTTTCAAATACCATCTCCCAATTGGTGAGCAATTTCGGGAGCAATGTCATGAACTTAGTCTTGGCTCGATCCTTCAACGTGTAGGGAAAACATCTCATCCGAAGTTAGTTTTTATTGATGCCTTGAAGGGGAAACGTGTTAACCGTGGAGTAAAACTCTCGGATGCAGTTGAGAATGTTCTCTTGTGGTAGGCCATAGAACGAAGGGAGTTGATTTAGGTGACTCGTCTAGAGATCATAATTTTGGGTCGTCTCTCCGAGCACGAGGCATGAGGCATTATCTCCAATGATTGTTCGAGCAAAGTACCCCATATTTGGGGGCTGTGGTGGTGGCAATTGTTCTCTTTAGTCCGCCTCGGTTCGGGTTCGGGTTGTGGGTCATCAAAATTTGTTTACAAATGTACTATGGGGTTACCCGGAATCAGAAGTGGGTAGAAGCTTTACGTAGAGGTCGATTGATGGTGTCTCCTCTCAGATTCCATGTCCTCGTCTACCACGCATAAACACAAACAACATATTATACTCGTGAACACACCAAGAGAAAATAAGATCAAAACACAATCAATAAGCGCAATTTATCTACAAAAAAGCAAGAGAAATCAAGAGAAATACGAAAATTAATCAAAGAAGCACACAAATGAAGAGAAACACATGAAAAAAGAACAACTAAATAGCAAACTAGGCGTCCTAGTTGTCTTCCCCAACAACGACGCCATTTGTTTTGTAGTAATTTGAGGGATATATGGTAACCGAGCTACCTGGACTCTGGTCGTTCTCTACGGAAGGCCATTCAAATCTTTGTTCGCTAATAGCTAATCTAGGAATCAAAAGCGATTGACAGTAACAAGTAAAATGAGAGAATAAGTAAATTAACACTACTGGAGTCGCTACCATCGAAACAAAATGCAAAACTAAGAGAAATATGCAAACACTGAGCCCTAGGTAATTAATACTAGCTTTTAAACTAAATGATTAAGCCTTGATTAAGGTCTCAACCTTTAAACTAGACAAGCAAGTAAATAACTCCTATAATCACATAGGCAAGCAATAAAAACAAAAAGCTCCAAACATTTCCTCATTCATCAAGCAAAACACAAATTCACTTTGAAAAGCATCATAAGCAAAAACGAGGGGAAAATGAGGTAATGAGGCTAGAAGCTAGTACCCACTCCTCTATCGCGTGCTAGACGAAAATCGGAACAAAAGCTTGAAACTTGAATAAACACAACGTCACCGAAAAATGATGTCATATAGCTCCAAAATAAAATTGAGAGAAAACTAAAAAGGAGAACATTACTGTAAGTAGAAAAATGCAAAATGAAATCTAGGTCCCCCAAATACAAAGGACTAAATGTTTATATACTCCTAGCCAAAACACACACTAATTTCACGCACAATTAAAAGTCAAAGTTGCCTGATTTCTGCCCGGGCGAAATATGGGAGAGTGCCATCCATTTTGACTAGCGGGCAAAAAAAGGCCGTCAAGTGTAAGTCGGGCGAGTGTCGTGCTTGGCCTCAGCGAACGTCGTCCGCCCGGCGGAGTGCCGGGCGATTGCTCCATGTAGCAGGCAAAATTTGGCCCCGGAGAATGCCGGGCGAATGCGTGGAATCCCGTTGGACATCTCTCTAGTCTCTTTCATTGCACTAGGACTTTATGGGAATTTGTTCTAGACATGTTCAGAAATCGGCGGTGATGACGTGCTCGGTTTCTCAACTCGCGTGCTCAAGAATCGGTTCGGTTTTTCCACATTCAAACTCGAGAAAACGGACATACTGTTTGATTCGCTAGTACCGTACGGGTATAACGCAGCGGAATAAAAATTTTCAAAACATGTATTTATCATATAAATACATAACCCGTAAATACACAAAGCGAATTAACAGATCGTCATCTTTAAAAACAAGTAATAATACAAATTTTGATTTGTTACAAGTAATATCAAATATTACCTTTTATCTTGAACTCCTTCAAATTGACAATGGATGAGAAAATCAATTCCCGGTTTGGTAACGTCCACTTCTTGATGTTACTTGCTTTAGGAATCCAAACGTTTTCCCTCTAATCGTATCCACCTTTTGAAATCTGGTTCCGGAATAATTTCTTCGCTAGTAAAAACTACTCGATTTTTATTCAATAAATATAGAATATATATTTTGAGGAGATTTTTACAAGAACTCTTTCTTGTTTTATATTTTGAAGAACACTTCTTCTTTTCTCTCTTTTCAACTCTTGAAAAACTTAGCTAAAAAACTTACCTAAATTTAACATCAAATATGTCCATATTGATACTAAATATTTTAGTATAAAATAATAATATTAGGTAGAATATTTTCATAAAATATAAAAAGTCTTCAAGAATATTTTCATAAAATATTAAATCTTGAAGAAGACTATTACCCACCTAATATTCTATTAATAAAAATAAAATTAATTATGTGAATTGGTTAACAACTCCAAACCACTATAATTAATTTATTCTTATTAATATTTAATCTTCAATCATATTAAAGATAAATAATAAAATAATAATTCTTGAAAATATTTTTCAAGACTTTATTATTTTAATCTTTTCTTCCATCTCCTCATTTAATAATCATATTATTATTTGGATTTGAAATTTAAAATCTAATTTTAAATTCCAACTATTAATTTAATAATTCCATTAATTACTAAATTAATATCCAAAATTCAATTAATCAATCCAATTGATTAATTTAATATATTCCATAAATTGACATATAATCAAATTAGATTTGTCAATTAATTCTAACTCTAATAAATTACTATTTGAATTTTACCTTCATTCAAAAATTGGTGTGACCTTTTAGGTTCACAATTAATACTAGTAGTAGGCTTACAACTCTTTGTAATTTGAGTTTGTCATATTAACTCTTATTCTTGAATTAACTCTTTAATTCAAGAACCCACATATCATGGGAACATCTAGCAAGTAGCATGAATCTAGTATTAAGTGAATAGCGAGTAAACCTATTTCGATTACAAGTCCATACATGTAAAATACTTTCGACATCCAATTTCCCGATTAAATTTTGGGTATGATTTTGTGGAAACCCAAATTGATTTAATAACTATGATTTCATTCAAGTTTAGTAATTCGTTTATGAATCTCTATTCATCCTGCCTTGGCCAAGGATTTTGAATTACTAACTATGAAACACATAGGAAACTCACTTATCTTCATAAGTATCGAATCCTTTGTTGGCCACTGACAAACTTCCATACATATTAATATAATATCCAAAATATCCCTTTATACGATTGTGCTAGCAATCAAAAGGATAAATCAAAGTAAAATATAATATGCACAAAGTTACCATCGTGCCTCAAGTCTAAGGATTAGTCATGTACTATTGTAACATGAAAATTCTTATTCGACAAGAAAAATTTTCCATTAAGAATTTTCACACGGTCATATTCAGTGAACTTGTTCTCTAACAAGCACCCACATATATGTATTTGCGTCCCACGCTAATGTTGATGGAATGCAACATTCTTGTCCAACAAACATACATCATATGTGCAAGTCTTTTCCGGATTTATTCGATATCCCATCTCAAAACATCCAACGACTTGGAACTGTATTTAAGATCACAGCTTTTAAGATATGTTCCATGATCACCATCTCTATGCGCAACCATACCTTATAGCTATAAGTGATCTAGGGACTTTATCTTAAGTGCAAATATAAGATAAATGCTTATTCTTAAAATAAAGTAATGCCTTTTAATTAATATAATTCCAATAGATTGTATTTACAAGTAGAATACGTCCAATCCGATTGGAACGCCGGGTATCCTACTCTAACAATCTCCCATTTGCCCTAGTTCCAATCACTCATGTATCTTAGACTCATCTTCTCAAGATGTCCTTCGAACACTTTATGTGATAAAGGCTTAGTTAAGGGGTCTGCTATATTTTCTGCTGAGTCGACTCGCTCCATTACGACGTCGCCTCTACCAATGATTTCTCTAATCAAATGGTATCGTCTCATAATGTGTTTGGATCTTTGATGAGATCTTGGCTCCTTTGCTTGCGCAATAGCCCCATTATTATGACAATAAATCTTTATTGGATCAACAACAGATGGTACTACACCCAACCCTTGGATGAAGTTCCTTATCCAAACAGCTTCCTTTGCAGCATCAGATGCAACAATATATTCAGCTTCTGTTGTGGAGTCAGCAATTGTTTCTTGTTTGGAACTTTTCCAACTAACCACCGCTCCATTCAGAGTAAACAAGTAACCAGACATGGATTTAAAGTCATCTTTATCTGACTGAAAACCAGAATCAGTAAAGCCTTCTAGTTTCAGTTCTCCATTTCCATACACCATAAAGATATCCTTAGTCCTTCTTAAGTACTTAAGAATCATCTTAACAACATTCCAGTATTCTTCACCTGGATTAGACTGATATCTGCTCGTTACACTAAGTGCATGAGCCACATCAGGTCTTGTACATAACATCGCATACATAATGCTACCAATAGCTGATGCATAAGGTATATGACTCATCCGTTCTCTTTCTTCAGGTGTCTTTGGAGACATCGTCTTAGAAAGTGAAACCCCATGACTCATTGGAATCTATCCACGTGTGGATTCTTCCATGCTAAACCGTTTTAGCACCTTATTTATGTACGTTGACTGGGATAGTCTGATCATCCTTTGAAATCTATCTCTATAGATTTTTATCCCAAGGATAAAAGATTCTTCTCCCAAGTCTTTCATGGAAAACTGTTTTGACAACCATGTCCGAGTTGATTGCAACATCCCTACATCATTCCCAATGAGTAAGATGTCATCAACATAGAGTACAACAAATACAACTGCATTCCCATTAACCTTTCTATAAACACATGGTTCATCCGGGTTCTTATGAAAATCAAACGTTTTGATTGTTTCATCAAACCGAATGTTCCAACTCCTCGAAGCTTGTTTAAGTCCATAAATGGACCTTTGAAGCTTACAAACCATTTGTTCGCTCCCACTGGATATGAAACCCTGCGGTTGTTTCATATAAATGTCTTCCTTAATGTTTCTATTAAGAAAAGTAGTTTTCACATCCATTTGCCATATCTCGTAGTCATAATACGCAGCTATAGCAAGCAATATCTGAATGGATTTAAGCATTGCTACTGGTGAAAAGTTTCCTCATAATCAATTCCTTGTTTTTGAGTATAACCTTTAGCAACCAGTCTTGCTTTAAAAGTATTCACTTCTCCATCTACACCACGTTTTCGCTTGTAAAGCCATTTACAACCTATAAGTACAATACCCTGTGGTGGATCAACCAAGATCCATACCTTGTTTGAATACATGGAGTCCATTTCGGATTGCATAGCTTCTTGCCATTTATCTGAGTCAATGTCCGATATTGCCTCATCATAGCTTATTGGATCATTATCCAAAAGGAGTCCCTCTTCTTTGTTCTCTAACAATAGGTACAGTCTCTCAGGCGCCCTAGAAACCCTTTCGGATCTCCGAAGAGATTGTGTTTCAGATGGTCCAGTCTCTACTGGTATGTCATTTGTGGTAACTTGTGGAATTTCTTTTGGTTCTTCATTAAGTTCTACAACTCCACTATTGTTTGAGAGAAACTCTTCCTCTAAGAAAACAACATTCCTCGAAACAAACACCTTTTGTTCAGAGGGGTCATAGAAATAGTATCCAATAGACTCTTTTGGATACCCCACAAATTTACATAATATGGATCTCATATCCAACTTTCCTCCCACTAACTGCTTCACATAAGCAGTACAACCCCATACTCGTAAATACTTGTACGAGGGTGTTTTGCCACACCATATCTCATAAGGTGTGTTGGGCACAGCTTTACTCGGCACTCTATTCAAAATATGTGCTGCTGTTTCTAAGGCATAACCCCAGAATAAAAGAGGTAAACTAGTGGAACTCTTCATCGATCGAACCATGTCTAACAATGTTCGATTCCTCCTTTCTGAAACCCCATTGAGTTGTGGAGTTCCAGGAGGTGTCCACTGTGAAATAATCCCATTATCTCTTAAATAATCAAGAAACTCATTAGTCAAGTATTCACCTCTTCGATCCGATTGAAGAACTTTAATACTACGACCAATTTGTTTCTCCACTTCATTTCTGAATTCTTTGAACTTTTCAAATACTTCAGATTTATACCTCAATAGGTATACATATCCATACCGTAAATAATCATCAGTAAAGGTTATGAAATAGTGGTAGTTCCCCTTGGCACTAACATTTAGTGGTCCACAAACATCTGTATGGATCAAATCCAACAGACCTTTAGCTCGCTCCACTTGTCCAACAAATAGTGATTTTGTCATTTTACCTTTAAGACATGACTCACATGTAGGCAACCTTTCCTCTCCCCTAAGGTCGAGTTTTGGTCCCAATTTGTGAATTCTCTTTTCAGATATATGACCTAATCTAGCATGCCAAATTGTGAATGAACTATGATTATCTAACTTCCTTCTATTTTGTTGAATGGTTAGAATGGACTTTGTGGTGTAATGGTATATAAACCATTTGTCAAATTTCCGGAATATTTAAAAGTTGTATCTTTGAAAATAGAACATCTTCCATTTTCAGTTACAAACTTAAAACCCTCTTTATCCAATACTGAAATAGAGATTATGTTTCTTATGTCAAACAAATATTTACACCACCATTTAATGCTAGATAAACAGTCTCAATTTCTTTGGCAGCAACTCTTGCCCCATTGTCCATCCTTAGGATTGTTTTTTCATTATCTAGCATGTTACTTCTTGCCATCATTTGCAAATCATTGCAAATATGTGAGCCACAGCCGGTATCCAATACCCAAGAAGAATCATTAACTGATAAGTTAACTTCAACAAAATAAACAACTGAACTTTTCAGGCTTGCAAGATACTCCTTGCAGTTCCTCTTCCAATGCCCAGTTATACCACAATGATAACATTCGTGATCAGTTGACTTGTTTTGCTCAATTATACCTGCAATTGGATTTTTAGCCATTTTAGTAGATTGATCTACAAAAAAAAAAAACGAAGCAGAAAATAATTAGACTATGGAATTTATATTTATTTAAAATTAGGTCTTAATATTAAATGTCTCCCACTATTTTAATTAAAATCCATTTCAATTATGAAAATCTAATTTTCATAGTGAACTTGAAGTCCAATAAAAATATTACATATCCCAATTTTATGAGTATGCATGGAACATTTATACTGGTAGTCAACTTTTGACAATTGTATCACTATACAACCTTTAAGATGTTTTGCCTCACCTTTCCTTATATACCTCAATTTTATGACCGTATATATTACTCAGTGTCAAATCAAACCCATCAAACATTCATGATAATGGCCCACCAGAATGTCTCACGACTCATGTTCAACACAAGAGAAATCCGTCTCATGAGTATCTCTTATACTTAGTAGGGATCACAACTTTCGACAAAACCACCCCACGACTCATGGTCAGTGATAAAGCATCGTAGCATCTCATGTCGTCTACTTTTGATGGAAGGCCTGGATTAATAAGTTCCAACTTATTTTTATCCATTATTGATTTGATATGAATTAATCAAATTGATTCGTTAGGGTTCCCTAGATCTCATTGATTACCATCTTTACGTTTGTTTATTTATCGCATCATCCATCGCATGAATCGAAAACATAAATAAACCTAACATACATCTAATGCATGCATACGGTGGGATGATCATGACCTTGCCTATACGACCCATTCGAGCCAAAATGGGTCTATGCCTATGCACGTGATAAAATAAATAAATAGAACTACTTCTATTACATTTCATTTTATCTACCCGTACAAGCACAGGCCTTCGAGATTTATAACTCGTAAAATTACCCACACAAGCGTGGGCCTTTTGCATCGAACGGTTCTCCAACCTGATCTAATCTTCTAACGATACAAAAATTTAAAATTTTACAAATCATAACTTAAGAGACTTGCAGGTCTCGATAAATTACAATTACTCAATCATATTGAATAAAAGTACAACATTCAGTAAAATTGAATAAAACAAGAGACTCACAGGTCTCGCTAAATTACAACCATCCAATCATATTGAATAAAATTACAACCATTCAATCATATTGAATAAAAATAGACATTCAATCAAATTGAATAAAAGGCTCATGATCATCCCTAAATTAAACCATTCATCACATGAATTAAAAAAAATTATGTCACACAACCCGTGTGATCAAATCACACGACCCATGTGAGTCCACACGACCCGTGTGACTACGTCACACGACTCGTGTGAAAAATCCGAAAGAAAAATCAAAATTTTCTTTTGTGTCACACGACCCGTGTGATAATATCACACGACCCGTGTGAACTCACACGACCCGTGTGACTTATGTCAAACGACCCATGTTGAAATCTCGAAACAAAAATCACATTTTTGATCAGGCCACACGACTCGTATGACCCCTCACACGACTCGTGTGGATCCACACGACCCGTGTGACCATGTCACACGACCCGTGTGGAATAAAATCGAATTTTATTTTAATAATTAACATGTTTATCATATAAACATTTAATTATCATGCTTATCCCATAAACATAAACAAATCAAAATCTATTTTTAAAGACGATAACCGTGGCTCTAATACCACTGTTGGATTCGCTAGTACCGTATGGGTATAACGCAGCGGAATAAAAATTTTCAAAACATGTATTTATCATATAAATACATAACCCGTAAATACACAAAGCGAATTAACAGATCGTCATCTTTACAAACAAGTAATAATACAAATTTTGATTTGTTACAAGTAATATCAAATATTACCTTTTATCTTGAACTCCTTCAAATTGACGATGGATGAGGAAATCAATTCCCGGTTTGGTAACGTCCACTTCTTGATGTTACATGCTTTAGGAATCCAAATGTTTTCCCTCTAATCGTATCCACCTTTTGAAATCCGGTTCCAGAATAATTTCTTCGCTAGTAGAAACTACTCGGTTTTTATTCAATAAATATAGAATATATATTTTGAGGAGATTTTTACAAGAACTCTTTCTTGTTTTATATTTTGAAGAACACTTCTTCTTTTCTCTCTTTTCAACTCTTGAAAAACTTAGCTAAAAAACTTAGCTAAATTTAACATCAAATATGTCCATATTTATACTAAACATTTTAGTATAAAATAATAATATTAGGTAGAATATTTTCATAAAATATAAAAAGTCTTCAAGAATATTTTCATAAAATATTAAATCTTGAAGAAGACTATTACTCATCTAATATTCTATTAATAAAAATAAAATTAATTATGTGAATTGGTTAACAACTCCAAACTACTATAATTAATTTATTCTTATTAATATTTAATCTTCAATCATATTAAAGATAAATAATAAAATAATAATTCTTGAAAACATTTTTCAAGACTTTATTATTTTAATCTTTTCTTCCATCTCCTCATTTAATAATCATATTATTATTTGGATTTGAAATTTAAAATCTAATTTTAAATTCCAACTATTAATTTAATAATTCCATTAATTACTAAATCAATATCCAAAATTCAATTAATCAATCTGATTGATTAATTTAATATATTCCATAAATTGACATTTAATCAAATTAGATTTGTCAATTAATTCTAACTCTTTAGAATTACTATTTGAATTTTACCTTCATTCAAAAATTGGTGTGACCTTTTAGGTTCACAATTAATACTAGTAGTAGGCTTACAACTCTTTGTAATTTGAGTTAGTCATATTAACTCTTATTCTTGAATTAACTCTTTAATTCAAGAACCCACATATCATGGGAACATCTAGCAAGTAGCATGAATTTAGTATTAAGTGAATAGCGAGTAAACCTATTTCGATTACAAGTCCATACATGTAAAATTCTTTCGACATCTAATTTTCTGATTAAATCTTGGGTATGATTTTGTGGAAACCCAAATTGATTTAATAACTATGATTCCATTTCAAGTTTAGTAATTCGTTTATGAATCTCTATTCATCCTGCCTTGGCCAAGGACTTTGAATTACTAACTATGAAACACATAGGAAATTCACTTATCTTCATAAGTATCGAATCCTTTGTTGGCCACTGACAAACTTCCATACATATTAATATAATACCCAAAATATCCCTTTATACGATTGTGCTAGCAATCAAAAGAATAAATCAAAGTAAAATATAATATGCACAAAGTTACCATCGTGCCTCAAGTCTAAGGATTAGTCATGTACTATTGTAACATGAAAATTCTTATTCGACAAGAAAAATCTTTCATTAAGAATTTTCACACGGTCATATTCAGTGAACTTATTCTCTAACAAGCACCCACATATATGTATTTGCGTCCCACGCTAATGTTGATGGAATGCAACATTCTTGTCCAACAAACATACATCATATGTGCAAGTCTTTTCCTGATTTATTTGATATCCCATCTCGAAACATCCAATGACTTGGAATTGTATTTAAGATCACAGCTTTTAAGATATGTTCCATAATCACCATCTCTATGCGCAACCATACCTTATAGCTATAAGTGATCTAGGGACTTTATCTTAAGTGCAAATATAAGATAAATGCTTATTCTTAAAATAAAGTAATGCCTTTTAAAAAATATAATTCCAATAGATTGTATTTACAAGTAGAATACGTCCAATCCGATTGGAACGCCGGTATTCTACTCTAACACCTACAAAACACCAAAAGACACGAGAAAATACGCAAAAAACACAAAAATACCAAATACAAATAAAGCACGTGAAACAACTAAAATGGACTGGTTGAACAAGAAAACAGCCTAGAACCAACTCAATTAAACACATATAACACATAAAAATAAGCACAAAAACACAACAAACACACCACTCGAGAGGACATTGTCTGTAGTGCCGTGAGGATGGGGATCACGCCGACCATGGGCTGGAGATGGCTAGGGGCTAAGGGTCGAAACCAGCGGCTGTGGTCTGGTGCTGGTGGAAGGAGGATGTCGGAACGAAGAAGAAAAACTTCAAGCGAGAGGCCACAATTGAAGGCGGTGGGAGTCTGGGCGCACCGAGGCACGAGGCACACATGCCGATGGCTGACTTGTCTGGGTGGCGACAACAGAGAGAGAGAACTATATTTGTGTCCCTTTTTTTTGTAAATATATGATTGTTATTGTTTAATAATTCATTTTCAACTTTGAATCATGTTGATTTTTCTCATTTTGATTTATGCATATTTTCAAAGTTTGCTAATGAATTCTCAATTTTGTTGTTTTTACTTTTTTTTGTCCATATCATCAATCTAATGTTGAGTAAATGAATTTTATATTGAACATATCATTTTGTTAAGAATTTTTTTTTTTTTTTTCAAAACGATAGAAGGCTATATAAAACTCAAACGAGAACAATGTTCTAATACAGGCGGGGAAAACCCAATAAACTGGAAATAAAACTGAGAGGCACATCAACAAGATGCCTAGAACAACTACCAAACTATATTTACAAACCAACTATAGAAGCCCATTCCACTACCAAAAGGCCTAGATTGCACTTCTATAATCAAATTCAAAAGAAAAGGAAAAAAACTGCAAAGAAACCAACTTAGGACAAAGAAGAAAATTTCTGCCACTCTGCTAGGGCAGTTTTGATCACCAACTAAACCGGGGGGAGTGACTTCTGAAATATCCATGTATTGCGTGTCTTCCACAACCACCATAACAAGTAGGTGGTGAGCTGGATTCTAAAGGAGGCAGTGGCTGATTTTGGCAGTGAACACAGCTGATGCCACCAGCTTTTGAAAGAGCAAGTTAGATGCTGGAGTCCCTCCCAAGAAACAGGTGCTAGCTTCCAAAGGGTTCTGTCTCTATGACAATTAAGTAGAAGATGCTCAGCAGTTTCTGGCTATTCACCACAACATCTGCAGTAGATATCAACATCAAGTCCCTTTTTCTTCAGATTGGTCAGAACAGGTAAAGAACTATGAAGACATATCCAGATAAACAGCTTATTTTTCCCTGGAATCTTCAAGGACCAACTTCTGAGAAGAGTTTTCTGCAAGCTTTAGCTAGAGGAGCTACTTTCAGGTTGATCAAGTTTAAGAGCTTTCTGTTTTGCTAGAAAATTGTAAGTGCCAGAAACTGAGAATTTACCCTTTTTGTCCAACCCCCAATAATAACTGTCCATTTCTTCAGCCTTCAGAGTATTGATAGCTAAGATTGCTTTACTATCTTCAGCAGAGAACACCTGTTGGACAAGCCATTGGTTCCATCCTGAGCCATCAGGAATCATAAGATCCTTCACAAAAATGAGGTGTCCTCTGGCCAGATCCATCAAATCAAGTTTAGTCTTGGGCAGAGATGGGACCCAATTAAAGTCTTCAATACTAGTTTGCTCACCACTTCTGATTTCAGTCTTGAGCCAGTTGGAAAAAATAGGGAGAGTGTCAAGCCAGCTGTTCCAAAGCCAAGACCCTTTTGGAGTTTTGGTTACATGAAAAATGGAGGAGACTGGATAGTATCTGTCTTTCAACACTTGGTGTTGTAAATATATTTTACTGGAGTAGAATCGAAAGATTCGTTCCCCGGGTCGTATCACAAGGAAGGTCAGCCGGAGTATTAAGCACGTTTATTCACACACGAATGAAAGAGAAAATAAAAGAAATAAAAATCCTAAACATTCTAATTCAAAGTTTGGATGTTTTTTATTATCAACTACTGCAAATAAATAAAATAAGCAAGTAAACATCAAAAGATCACGTAGAACAAATAAGGATGAAGAAGCTAGGGAGTCGGGGATTCCTGCTTTGGTTCGACATGCAACTACCGGGCGAGCGATTGTTCAGCTAAGAAATTCGAATAATCTACCTGATCAAGCATTCATTCTCAATAACTATTCGTAACAAGAGAATAAACTAGAACGACAAATTAACGAGTCAAATAACTCCTAGGCAATACAGTTACGAACAAGCCTAGTTCATGCGAATCTATTTCGACCGACTCCTCCCCTTTCGGTTCTAAGAGCCGATTAAATAATCCTAGAAGATGGTAAATCAACTAGTCAATATAGAGTTAACAATATCATGCAAGAACGAATCAAATTCAATCAACAAGCAATTGTAAATCGAAGAGTCACTTCTTCGATAATTCTCAACATTCAAGCATAAATCAAAAACCCTAATTAAGCATGAATCGCATAAATTGAACAATCTTGAGCCAGACAATCACAAACAAATTCAAAGCATCGATCCTCTATTCCCTAGCATATGAATTTAGCTATGCATGATCGGACAATCAACAAAAATAATTATCGCATCCCAAGAATTCATACTTAACGTTTAAGGTAAAAGAAATCTTACGATTGATAAACCACGAATTGAAGTCGATAAACAAGCTTGAATCCAAAGGAAATAGCAAAATCCGAATGTAAATTCTTGTTCTACGATCG
>CACSLK010027831.1:236176-250970 GCA_902706635.1 Striga hermonthica | reverse complement strand
GGCGGCAAATATATATATAAAAGGCTCGAATAAATTGTACCCAAAAGCCTTCTAACAGATTACCTAAACACCTACTTCGATTAATCTTGGAGCGATTAATGAATCTCCCTAACTCTCGAACAAAACTCTTTCTCTCGTGTATGTAGGAGAAAATCGGCCAGCTCAAGTTATGTTCAGGAGGGTTGGGACATGGTGTATTTATAGGCTCTATTAGGGACGTTAAGAAGGTGCTAAATATGGGCTTATCCCATTAGACCTAAGAATCCTAATTCTACTCCAATTACTAATCGAATGAAAGAAAGAAATCTCCTACGAATCTTCCTCTTCTAGAAGACTCCCTAGTCTCCTAACCCTAGAGAAGATTCTAGTATGAATATTCTCTTCCTAGTTAAATTAATAAATATGGAATAAAATTAATTCCCAATTAAATGGAATTAAATAATAAAACATCCCATTAGAGTAATATTATTACTCTCCCCATTTAGCCACTATTTTACCAATAAAATCGAGCCTCCACGATTAAATAATATTAATCCAATTGACCGATTTACCTCCCTATGTTTAAGATATAATGTCTGTTAATTAATTTAAATTACTGACAAAATAATTAATTAACTTTTTATTCATTTCCGAAATTAGTACAACTCAGATCCTTAACCATTATGTCAGACATCCGTCTACTTGCAGGGTTTCAACATAATGTACATTCCTGAACTCATTTCGTGGACGTCATCAATCCAGCGTACTGGAACATAGTGACCATAAATAATATATAATAGCACATCATATAATCATTCTTACGTGCCAAAATACATAGTATGTCATCCTAATAAAATAGGAATCACATGGTAAATCAAATAAATAAGAGAATAAATATGCCTATTTAATATTATCTTACAGCTTTAAAGAACGCATCAATCACTGAAGGTCTAGATTACAACAACGGGGAGTGAGTCTCATAATCTTATCCTTCTGTGGTCCTGTTCAACACTTAACATAAGTGCTAGTGTAATTCTTCAGTCAAAGACCAACTGAATCAAGAATACACTACAGTCTTTTTCCAAGAGGGGTCTCAATGCCTGTCTAGACTGTGAACGAATAGTTTAGTCCTATAAAGAACTGATAGTGATCTTTCTGTTCAAAACACTTCGAACCACACCTCCTCAATATAAGACATGGAGTATGAATTTGCATAAATAAATAAACTGCAAACATATGTACTTTGACTGAAACATGATGGCCAGATCAAAATGGAATTGATAGAATCTGTAAAACATAGCTTTTATAGCATACCTTCAACAGATTGATGTCGAGATCGCGAAATTGAGGGACGGGATCTGAGTTCACTCATCGGTCAGGTTATTCGCCACTTACCCAGGTGAAATGATTCATTGCCCTCCACCGGGTTGCATAGGCATTCAAGCAAAGCATGATGTCTGGACTGAGGTTTTCCTGCTTGATAGGTCGAAAAATGTGCATGTTTTATATATTTAATAGTGTATTCTTATATACTTAATTTATTCGCACGTTTATATTTTTTGACTTATTTATTATTTGGATGGATTTATTTGCTTTGATGTTTTATGTGTCATTTTTCAGTATTTTTACAGTATTCTGTGAATCTAAGAATTAGACGAAAAGTCACGCAATACCTGTCAATCTAACCCCACAAAGGAGTAAAATTGAGGCCCAATTGATCCTAGGTTGGCAGCATAAAAAAAAATATAAAGAAATTGGAGCCCAATTTGTCTCATGAGCGTGAATGGAGAATAGAACTTGACCAACCAATTTTGATTGGTTAAAGAGTCCAACTTGGAGATGATTTATTTGGAGAAGTGTCTTTGAGATTTAATTGAACAATAAAAAAGCAGCGTGAGTCATATATATTGGGCGGATATTTATTTACGGAGGACAGGAGAGGCTTATTTACGGAGCAGACTGTGAGGAAAAGATACGCACACAGTAGAGCACACGCACGGAGAGAGGAGAAAACATACGCGGAGGGAAGCCGCACCCGCACACGAAGGAGATATTTTTATCTTCTTTCTTTTATCTATCTTTTATTTATTTTTATTAGTATGCTAGAGTAGATTTTTATCCAGTTTTAGGGGATGTTTGAACCCTAACTTTGATTTGTCTATGAATTGAAGGATTTATGTTTATCGTTGATTAATCTAGACGGCGTATTTATTTTGTTGATGAGTTGATTCATGCTATCTATGTTTAATGTTTATGAACTATAATGTTTGATTTAGTCTGGCCAACTACGTTAAATATTCATAGTTTAACTGCTCGATACGAGACTTTAATCCGTAATTGTTATTGTCTTGTTTCGTTAGTAGTAATCTAGGGGTCGTGCATCATTAGGGTAACATGAGCATAAGTTAAATGGTCCGAGCTTGCGCGTCCATTGCTTAGACTGATCTATTTTTCTAGTGATTAATGCTGCTAGTGAATTAAATCTAGAGAGCTTATTCTAGGTTGTCCGCTAGTTAGGCTTGGTCGAAGAGCTTATTTCGACTAAATATTCTGTAAGGGAAAATTCGGTTAACAAAGCTTGTTGTTAGCTAGGGTCGGTAATTTATTAGAATTTAAAGAAAGCGTCGAAATTAGTTAACGGTAAATTTAGATTGGGTGATAACTGAACCGAAAACTGGACTTCTCTCATTTTATTTGATTTTATTTTATTTTATTTTGTTATTTTTATAAAACCAAACCCCCCATTTTACTGCTTTCTTAGTTTTAGTTCGATTAATATGAAATTTGTCATGACTTAATTCCTGCTCCTCGTGGGATCGACCCTTACTCGCCGCTACTACTAGTTAGTAGAGGTTTGCTAAGAAAACATTATAAATTTAAATTTGCCGCGTCGCGACGCGCGGTCAAATTTTGGCGCCGTTGTCGGGGAGTGGCGCAATTGAGTTGTGATTTTTTTTAGTGTTAATTGAATTAGGTAATTAGATTAGTATTTATTTTCTTTTTTTTTCTTTGATTTTTTTAATCCCCCTATTTTTTTGGTTTCACTTGCAGGTGGTATTCGTAAATGGATGCGTATTGGAGCCCGGATTGTGCTTACGCTTACGATTCATATTATGAAATGAAAAAGAGAGAAATAAGAGACCAACAACGTGAGGCTAGGATGCCGGCTATGATCCAAGAAGCCATTGAGAGTGTTCGTCAAGTTCTAAGGAGACCATGTAGTCTATGTCATACCACAAGACATGTCACCGATGATTGTCCACTTTTATTCGAGAGGTATGGTGCACGCAGAGCTACCGAGAGAAATTGGTATCGACAAGACGATTGGGCGTATTCAAATTTTTATGGGAACCATTACAGTTGGGGCGAACGTGGAAATTCATTCTATAAAAATCCACAATATTCTCGATCGTATGAGCCTATTTATGAGCACGATGACCCTCAATTCCGCTATGGAGGCTCACAATATTTTTCAGAACCTTCGCTTGAACAAGAGACTAGTCCGTCATTGATGGAGTTATTTGAGGAGTGTCAAAATTCTTTGATGGTTAGTAGCAAAGCGATTGGTGATGTATTGAGCGAACTGGATGCCCGAGCCAAGAGTCGGCTATCATCTCAAGCCGAACCGAGCCAAAGTGATGTTGGAAACCTTGAGCTGAGCAGCGACACGGAGCTTGAGGTGCTGGACGTACGTACTTTTGAGCCGAAGGATGAAGAGGATGAAGAAGAAGAAGGCAATGAGGAGCAAATTTTCGCTGTTATTGCCCCCCTGATAACAGCCTGGTAGCATGTTCTACTGCTATCGGGGCCCCGATAACAGCCCGTTCGAATGTGAAAACGATGTGAAAGCTTCATCAATTGCCCCGAGCATGACTGAAAATCAATATCTTCTATCCGAGATCGAACAACCAGCAGTCGAGCATGTTGAATATCAAGAGCCTTACATCCTTGAGGTGGTTGAGATTTTTCCTCTTATCCATGATCCTGGGCTAATCTTTTTCCATGACGATCTACCGCCGAGAAGAAAAGATCCGGTCAAGCACCCGACATCAGACGAGGGGATCTTTCATAAGCATGGAGCTGAAAGGTTTATGCCTCCTTTGAGGCCACCTTTGAAGCCGCCATGGTCCGCTTGATAAAATCGGAGAATAAGTCGAGCCAACGACAATAAAAGAAGGCACTTGTTGGGAGGCAACCCAATGATGTACGAAGATCGTGACTTCCTCTCCTTGATAAGGTGAACTCTTTCCTTTTACCTTCTTTTTATGCTCTCTTACTTGTGCAAACTATAAGTTTGGGGAGGTTTATCCATAGTATGTCTTGCTATCTTATTCCCATGTTTTATTTGAGTACGAGTCTATTTTTATGTGGAATTTTGCGATGATGACATGAGGGTATGTTCGGATTTATTGTGCTAGTTTAAATGACTTGAGTTAATTATATTCGGTTAAATATCTTTAGGTGGTTTTGTTTTGGGAGCAAGAGCATAAAAGTTAACATTTTTGTGATTTATTTATGGTGAGTTGATTTTGAATCGAGTTGTGTTGTTGAGGTGTGCTTATTATTATCTTAATCAATGTTTGCTATGTTTGGTGACTTGATGTTGAAAGTCGGTGTTTGATGTCTCGTAGTCGAAAACAATGAAATAAAGTGGAAGGAGGAAAAATAATTGGAGGAGTTGAAAAGCTTTTGGCAAAAAAAAAAAAAGGGAGTTATGGGCTGCAACAGCTGCCAACCTGTGGGAGCTCTAGTGAACAAATCCAATAGTTTTCGTATTTAGACGAGCACGAAAAGCTAAAACCCACGGGTTGTGACGGAGCTGC
The DNA here is from genome assembly GCA_902706635.1 of Striga hermonthica. Taxonomy (NCBI): domain Eukaryota; kingdom Viridiplantae; phylum Streptophyta; class Magnoliopsida; order Lamiales; family Orobanchaceae; genus Striga; species Striga hermonthica. The sequence continues at coordinate 246,168 of CACSLK010027831.1, read as the reverse complement.
CGTTCCTTACTTCACAAAAAAAAAAGATGAAAAAAAAGAGAAAAAAAAAACAAAGGACCGCGAGACAATTGAATATCGGCTAGAAGCAGAAGGGAACTAGGCTAGTTAGCAAAGTGAGGGGTATCATGAGTTGCATTGATCAATACATTCGTTACAGATTGACGAACTATGATGGTCACTTGAATTGATACTTGATTGTTTGCGTTCTTAGAATGATTTCATCTTGAGTCCGGATTAATTGATTTGAGTTGTTTGAACTATATACTTATGTGTGAGTTGTGAGGCTCTGAGCAAAATATTCCACGTACGTATGTATATCCATCTATGTGCTTATAGTTCTAAGTTGCTTGGGGACAAGCAACAGTTTAAGTTTGGGGAGATTTGATAGGTCGAAAAATGTGCATGTTTTATATATTTAATAGTGTATTCTTATATACTTAATTTATTCGCACGTTTATATTTTTCGACTTATTTATTATTTGGATGGATTTATTTGCTTTGATGTTTTATGTGTCATTTTTTAGTATTTTACAGTATTCTGTGGATCTAAGCATTAGACGAAAAGTCACGCAATACCTGTCAATCTAACCCCACAAAGGAGTAAAATTGAGGCCCAATTGATCCTAGGTTGGCAGCATAAAAAAATATAAAGAAATTGGAGCCCAATTTGTCTCATGAGCGTGAATGGAGAATAGAACTTGACCAACAATTTTGATTGGTTAAAGAGTCCAACTTGGAGATGATTTATTTGGAAAAGTGTCTTTGAGATTTAATTGAACAATAAGAAAGCAGCGTGAGTCATATATATTGGGCGGAGGACAGGAGAGGCTTATTTACGGAGCAGACTGTGTGGAAAAGATACGCACACAGTAGAGCACACGCACGGAGAGAGGAGAAAACATACGCGGAGGGAAGCCGCACCCGCACACGAGGGAGAAATTTGTTTTCTCTCTTTTATCTTTATCTTTTATTTATTTTTATTAGTATGCTAGAGTAGATTTTTATCCAGTTTTAGGGGATGTTTGAACCCTAACTTTGATTTGTCTATGAATTGAAGGATTTATGTTTATCGTTGATTAATCTAGACGGCGTATTTATTTTGTTGATGAGTTGATTCATGCTATCTATGTTTAATGTTTATGAACTATAATGTTTGATTTAGTCTGGCCAACTACGTTAAATATTCATAGTTTAACTGCTAGATACGAGACTTTAATCCGTAATTGTTATTGTCTTGTTTCGTTAGTAGTAATCTAGGGGTGCATCCTTAGGGTAACATTAGCATAAGTTAAATGGTCCAAGCTTGCGCGTCCATTGCTTAGACTGATCTATTTTCCTAGTGATTAATGCTGCTAGTGAATTAAATCTAGAGAGCTTATTCTAGGTTGTCCGCTAGTTAGGCTTGTTCGAAGAGCTTATTTCGACTAAATATTCTGTAAGGGAAAATTCGGTTAACAGAGCTTGTTGTTAGCTAGGGTCGGTAATTCATTAGCAATTTAAAGAAAGCGTCGAAATTAGTTAACGGTAAATTTAAATTGGGTGATAACTGAACCGAAAACTGGACTTCTCTCATTTTATTTGATTTTTATTTTATTTTCTTTTGTTATTTTTATAAAACCAAACCCCCCATTTTACTGCTTTCTTAGTTTTAGTTCGATTAATACGAAATTTGTCACGACTTAATTCCTGCTCCTCGTGGGATCGACCCTTACTCGCCGCTACTACTAGTTAGTAGAGGTTTGTTAAAGAAACATTATAAATTTAAATTTGCCGCGTCGCGACGCGTGGTCACTGCCCGGCCTCCTCACAAAAATTATTCGTGAGGCTGGTGTAGGATTTTCTTAGATTAGCCGAATGCATGAGCCAAGGTGATAGAGCTTATTGTGATATTCCTTGAGAGAAGATGGCCAACTCCTACCCCTGAAAAAAATTGAGGTGTTTTTTCTTTTAAAGACAACAAAATGCGGGTGTCGGCCCCAAAGAAGAAAAAAGTTAAGAAGTAAGATAAGGAGAAACCATGGATAGAATGAGTTAGGTGATGAGGAAGCCTTCAAAGAGTCTTGGGGATAGCCGACCCCCTTATGAAGATTAGGTAGATCAAGTGTCGATCACTTCTGTGGCCCCAGAAAGACCAGACTCAACTCGACCTGTGCCTACTAGGCTGGGTCGTTGTGGTGGCCGCAGTAGAAGGACTGGGCAAAAACGAGGTGTTATCAGTAGTGGGGATGAGGCCCCGCCGCAGAAGAAGGAAACTCCGCAAGGCTCTAAGGAAGATTGTGCGAAGGTAACTTGGGTCGTGGAAAGAGCTGGACGCTCCTATTCACCAGGCCGACACTCACCATAATCTGTCCACCGACGAAGAGAAGGTGGCGAATCTGGTAAGACTTTGTGACTTTTTTGAAGGATGGTTTATTAGATACAAGTCGGTGGTATCTCTCGATATCCTAAACGAGTATCACCTCCGGAGGAAGTCTTACAAGCTGCCACGACCCCGTTTATGAGCTCGGACCCATATGCTGAATTATCTTTCGCCCTGCTGACCAATCATGAACTCATCGAACATTCCATTGGTTACATGGCCTAGGCCATGGTTGGCCTGATTCGGGCTGCTGAGGAGACAAAGGGGACCGAGCTGGACTTTAATTGACTAAAGAACGCCCATGATCTATGCAATATTACCATCATCTCTCTACAATCTGGCTAAAAGGGTGGAGCCTCTAGATAAAGAAGTGATCGAGCTCCGAAATGAGAAGAAAGAGTTTATCGCGGATACAACAAAGCTAACATTCCAAGTCGAGGAAGTAGTTTTGGCACATGAGGCTCTGTGGCTGAAGTACAACTGAGAGGTGATTGTTATAATAAAGGGATTGATGCCCTTACTGTAGAAATGTGTCTCTGCATACTCAGGTAGTCGAGCTGACCACAAAACTTTCCGAGCAGGAGAAGACTTATGTCCAGAGGCCATGACACTCACATATCACAAGCTCAGTGACTAATACCCGGATGAATTATACGAGGATCTAGAGGTCGGGACTGCTTTATGAAATTTATGGGGAGATACTAAATTGTGCTTAACTGTTAACAAAGAATGTTCACAATAATGCTGAAGCAATTTAAAACCAAAATTGAACCTTTAGCAGAGCATCCTGCTCTCCCTTTGAAACTCTTTTATTGCAGCAATTGTTTGGCTCATTAAAACTAAAAATTACAAGAAAGACTCACTCTTCCTAACCTACGCTGTAATCACTTCACTCAATTACTTTTCTGAACCACTCGTTGATTTTTACACTACGACTCCATTGTTCTGTATACATGTGTTCTTCCCAAACACCATGAATGTTCTTATAGAACAAAATCACGTTCGAAATAGAGAACACACTCTCTAATTGGACAACTCAATAAAAAAATATACTATTTTCACTTGTTAGTCATTCACAATCTTTTTCTTATTCCGTACCAAACAAAAACAAACTTAATTCATTGTACTTCTGATGTAGCGCAACATTAACAAAAGGAACAAGAGAGAACAAATCTCAAAATTATCATTTTATTATTCTTCAAAGCTGCGGCTAATGACAAGAGAAGATAAATAAATAGAGTTCCTAGCAGTCCAAACACCTAACTTGCTAGGGAAGTAAATTCCTAATAATATAATTAATATCCCACCAACTTAATAAAATAAATAAAAAATAACAACAAAATACTCTTGCAATTAATTAATTAAGCTAGAGCCGGGATTCGATCGTATTTGTCCATAAATGCCATCGCGATCTCGTCTCCATCATCCTCCCCCAGTTGAGAACGATTCGCCCTCGAATCCGGATCGATCTCGTCTCCGTCCGAGATGTCACCTAGATATGGCATCAAATGTGCGACGTCGAACACGTCAGACGTGCGGATCTACGATGGTAGACGAAAGCAGTACACAAGGGGATTGAACTTTTCCACAATCACGACTGGACCCATTTTACGAACCGACAACTTGGTGTATGCGCTAGCGGAAAAGTTGTCCGCCGACAAGACCGCCCACGCATAATCACCAACTTCAAACTCATTGATGCATGTACCCAAAATAGGTTGTGTTGTGGCCAAAGAAACGAGAATGCGTGCGTCATCATTATCCACGTTGTATCCAAAATTTTGAAAACCAACATAACCACATGCAATATTCCTCTTTCTCCCGCTGGAACCATTAAAATAGGAATTTTCTTTTCTTTTGTACCTCCCACCACTAGCAGGAAAAGCTTGGCCAGTGTGATTGCTCCCAAATGGGGTGAAAAGCAAACCATCAGGAGCATGTCCATTAGCATAAACAGGCTCAAATATTTGGTTAATAATAGCATGATTGGATATAAAAAAATTTGGTTTTGTTTGGATTTTTTTTGTTTGGTTTGGTTAGTTTTGAAAAAATTGGTATGGTTAATTGTTAGTGGATATATTAAAATAATATTTAAAATAAATAATTAAAGTTGATTTGATGTAAAGTAGGAGATAGAAGATTTGAAGTGATGGTTAGTTAAAATTATGTGAGTGGATGAATAGTGATTAAGGGGATGTTGTGTGTAAGAATGATTGATTGATATTATTTAGTTATATCGATAATATTGATGATAGTGGAGTTGAGTTAAAGTTGAGTTAAAAAAATGGTTGAGTTAAAAATGTTTGGATTTTTTTGAGAAATATTTGTATCCAATCATGCTTCTGTCCAAATTCTCCATACCATCAATTACTGAATACTCCATAGGGTGGACGGGCAGAGGATGGACACTTGCAACAACCATAGAATGATGATGGCCTGATACTTTCGGCTCATCCCGTGGTTCTCTAATGAAGCTCGGTTCAACAGGTTCAATAATCTTCAAAAAATGAACATATCGTTCAAAAGCACCCGCGTGGGCCTCGTCCTTGGCTGCATCGGCAAATGGCAGAGGCGTAGTGAGAGATTCCTCCAACGAGACCTGAGGGGATATATACGAACGACGAAGAACCAAATCACGACCAACATCTCCGTATACGTGTTCTTCAACCGGTTTGGGCTCTTTGTAAAAAATTGGAGGGGCGTCGTATAACAGAGGCTAGCCCTGATCATCCACGTCATCGGCAAATAATGCTCGAACACCACCGGGTCGAGGACACGCCGACTGCTTGTGGCCTACCTCACCACATGTAAAACATCGGAGCCCGCCCGACACTCGTGTGTTCTGCTGAGAACTTGTCGCGGCACTGGGAGGGCCAAAACCCGTTGTCGCTGTGCACCTTGTGTCGGAAGTACCGGCTCCCGCGTTGCCACCTGGCCCAACTGTCATGGACTACCCCGGCACAATCGCTGCACCATGACCACCTTTCCTGGCTGCTAGAAGCAAAGAAGAAGACGATCGTCGCTCGAGTTGCTGTTCCACCAAAATAGCACATTGATGGACGTCAGAAATAGAGTTCGGGCTGAAGAGATTTAACATATCTTGAATCGGTATTCGAAGCCCGCCAATGTAGCGCGAGACCAGCTGGTCCGTTGTCTCCCGGACATCGACCCGTGTGAGAAGTTTGTAAAACTCCTCTGTGTAGTCGTCAACCGACCGAGGCCCTTGTCTTAAATTTTGCAATTTTTGATAAATAGTACGAACGTAGTTAAAAGGTAAAAACTCACGTTCAAGGTGTTTACGAAACTTGGACCAAGACGTGATTTTCGACTTGCCCAACCGATGTCACGAACCCTTAACATGCTGCCACCACGCCGTCGCCCGGCCCCGTAGGCGTGTCGCCACCACGCCCACTTTTCTCGCCTCCGGCACCTCCTTAAACTCCAAAACGGATTCAACTGAGGCCATCCTGTCGAGGAATTCTACTGTGTCGAGCCCGCCCGTGAACTCTGGGATGTCCACACGGAAGGAGCCCTCCCACCGTCTGTTGCCATCCTCGTTCGCCACTTGGTCCCGGTGCCCGAAAGGATTGACATCCTCGTACGTCGCCTCTGAATCCTCACCGTCATTGGACTGTGGCGGCGATTGAAATCGTCCGTCTCCACCGAAGTCGCGACCTCCACGACCTCCACGTTGTCCATCGCGACCGCCGGCCTGCATCCGAGGTCCGTCGCGGTTCGTCTGCTGGCCCTGTGCAATTATATGAAGAGCCCGATGAATTTCATCCATCCCCGTCAAAAGATCTGCCATCTCACGGCCGATAGCCTGGAATTATCAACCAAATCCCTCGGCTTGTCGAGTCAAGGACTCGATGGCAGCGTTGCGTCTGTCGTCGGCAGTCTCCCTTCATGGCCCCATCTGGAATCGTCCCAGTCTCTGATACCAACTGATGTAGCGCAGCGTTAACGAAAGGAACAAGAGAGAACAAATCTCAAAATTATCGTTTTATTATTCTTCAAAGTTGCGGCTAATGACAAAAGCAGATAAATAAATAGAGTTCCTAGCAGTCCAAACACCTAACTTGCTAGGCAAGTAAATTCTTAATAATATAATTAATATCCCACCAACTTAATAAAATAAATAAGGAATAACAATAAAATACTCTTGCAATTAATTAATTAAACTAGAACCGAGATTCGATCGTATTTGTCCATAAACGCCATCGTGATCTCGTCTCCATCATCTTCTCTGCACGCAGATGTCCTGTGCAAGTCTTCTTATATGTAGCTCCATAAGGTAATTTTCTTATTTTTTTCCGCTTTCCTTCTTCAGCTTCACTCATCCTAATTTTTGCAATCTCCCATGTTGCCCCATTCGCAAGCTTCATAATTAGTGCACGCATTCCTTCTTCTCAAATAGATAAGTGCTGCCAGTGGTAGATAACTTCCTAACAAACAATTTAGCAAATATTAATTCTTAAATAAACAATTATGACATAAGAAAATAAAATTTAATACAATCTTCCTTTAGGTTCGGAGAGATTTTCCACATGCCAAGTTTTCACTTAATCCAAGATATGATTCAGGATTTTTAATTTAATAAACAAAATAATTTACAATTTCTATCTTTGGCATATAAATCGAAAATCCAAGTCTTAATGATCCTGCCAATAAACAACACCAAGGTAAAACAGAAACAATGAACTAACACAACTCAAAAAAACTCTAAGAAGAGCATCTGCAAGAGAAGAATCATACAGTATTCGAATAATTAATACTAACTATACCAACCAACCAAAATAAAATGGTGTCCATAAATCATCACCACCACAACCACACAAAACATATCATAAAAGTGCTCATTCACCACGACCACACACGGCCACATAAGCAATAATTTAAAACATACCCAATCAAAATAAATGTCCAGCAGTTAACTCAGTCAGGACCATCATCAGATTCATCAAAGCCCCCATCACCAGCATCTTCATAACCTTCATCTTCCTTGCATTCTTCTGCAGTCTCATCTTCCTCATATTCTTCTTCTTCGGCAGCAACCTATTCTTCAGACTGTATCAAATTTGATTTTCCCTTACATTTGCCCGTTCAGTCCCATTTTTCTTGTCCTGAGCTTCATCTCTCTTTTTTACTTCAGAGGCCAAAGGAGCAGCAGCCGTCAAACCCCCAAGTACATCCTTGTAATACCTGCGCTGATCAACCATCTTCTTCTCCAAAGTCCCAAATAAAAAAATTTGGTGAGCAAATAACTTGTCCAACTGTTTAAGAATATCAAACGCCTTCACAGATGAAGTTACTTTGTGACTTGGCTCTCTAGAAGACATGCTGACTGGTTTGCTCACGGGTGCAAGTTCATCCCATACTCGAGCATCGAGTTTGATACCAGCCCTTGATAAATACCAAATATAGTGGAGGGAAACAAAAGCAACTTATGGGGTTTACTCATACTAGCAAAGAAGACAACAAAGTCAAAGATGACCATGTTAGGAAATATTTTATTTCCTATGTATAATCTAATTATGGACAATATATTATTTACAATTATATTTGCTATTCAATTAATTAATGGACTAAATTAAGTGATCTAAATAAAGTAGAATCCACAGCTACATAAATTGATATGGGCATATTGAGTGGATACCTAATATTACTAGGGTTAGGTGATAATGGATGGCCTACCCTATTAGTATATAAAAACCCTCTTGGTTATGGTCTCCAATACACTAAATAAAACACAGTTCTCTTTTCTGCCCATCGAAATGGAGAACAACAGTCCTATATACAGTCCCATATGAAGAATAAGGTGATTTAGTTGAGGAAGGCCATAAAACCAACACCGTTCGTGGTCGAGGATATGTTCGTGATCCAAGTCATGTTTCATGGTGATCAGATCTATAAATCCACCTAAGGTACGCTTCCGCTATCTAGTTTGATTCTCGATTATTTAATATGAATGCTCCTGGGATAAAGCGATGATTTTGCATAAGGCTAATTCCAAAAATTGGTATCAGAGCATCTTCATATTGAATTTTTGAGAATTAATTTATTCTAAGTTCTTACGAATAATCGAAATTTCCTTTTGAGACTGATTATGCACAAGTATTCGGATATTTTTTTTATAATATTGCATATGTATGTTAATATATATATATATATGCGATTAATTTTTTTGTTGTTCAAATATATTTTGGTGCCCCTGTTTCGGAGATCGCATACGATTCAATTTAGATTAAAAGTGGTGCAGTTTTTCTAAAATTATTTTATTCGAGTACTTGAATCTATACTTGATTGAAATTGTTTGGACTATTGTGAAAGGATTTTGATATCCTATTTTGATTGTATTAGTTCGTATCCTAATCTGGCACCAAAGAGGGATTTATATGTGCATTTAATTTGTTAGACAATTGTGGGCAATTCTGCTTATGTTTTTATTCAAGCATCTTCATTTGATGGACCATGATTTAATCTGTCAATGATTTATTTACCATTAGGTCATCATATCTTGTTCGAATATTTGATTGAATAATTAAAATCCATTGCTCGATATATTGTTTTGGTTAATGTGAAATTGGATCTGGTAACAATTGTTCTTCGATGGGAACATCTCTTTTAAGACATACTGTTAAATGCTTCTATCGATCATCGTTATTGAGTTAAATATCGGCGCTTCTAGAATAATTTAAATAGATTGATCCATTTAAGTGCTAAAAATTGTTGTATTTTGTAATTCATGCGTGTGTTGATTAATTCAAATGTGAACTTATATATGGCCGAATTACAAACATACTTGTGATGATAACCATGTGGCAATTATTTGGTTGTACATATGAACGATAAATTGGCCCAAAGGAAAATTTATTGTTTGATATGCTATTATTGTCAATGTTTAATCACTACACTAAGATATCAATTACAAGTTAATATTTTATCCAAAGATGAAATATTAATGGAGTTATGATGTCTTGAGATAAAGTTACCCTTATTTGAGTATGTTATTTTAATTCTAAGTAAATTTTGTGAGCGTAAACATTGATATTGTTACTTGTATGTTTTCGGAATCTATGGAGTTATCTATCTAAAGGTTGATTTAAAATTATTTTTGTTTATGAGGTTTTAAATCAGCATAAGGAGCAAAGTTTTATGGTCTTTCACTAAAGAAGATGAAATAAAATAGTGGATCTTTATTTTGTCTTATTTTGTTATATTTGATTTGAGGCTAAATTTTGAAGTGAATAAGATTCACCCGGGCTCCTTCAACTCGAACCGGCCTCCGTACCTGCAGAACCCAACGCCGGGTGGCCCCGGCGTCGGGCCTCCGATGCCTAAGTCAGTGCTCGGATCAAGAGAGAGATAAAGTGTAGTAATGTAATGAGGAGAGGATATATGAATGAGGTACCTTGGCCCCCCTTTTATAGGGGGAGTATACCTTTGTGGGCTCAATATGAGCTTGGCCCATATTGTTGGGCTTAGACGTCTTAGTGGGCTTATCTTCCTATATATATATCCTCTTTATCCATTAAACCGGGTCCAGTATAATATCCTATATCATCTAGTCCCCCCCACTCTAGTCGAGTAAGCATAACTCGATCCAAGAGTGAAATGCCTCTTCGAGTTGTTT